>CAHIKZ030001531.1:147500-200000 GCA_903632075.3 Acanthosepion pharaonis | reverse complement strand
TAGCAGCCTGTACACTGCACTTGAGAAAATTTTCAGAAAGTGTTCCTTGTTCGAGTGCACATTTTCTTGTGCAGGCCGATAGACATACCATATATTCCCACATACAAAGTGACCTATAGATAAGACAAGAACCAAAATCTATGTAAATCCTAGCGAGTTTATCTGATATATGTAGTACAAAACAACCAACTGGGACTCATATGATGAAACTGTAAATGATGATGTTTATGATGAGCACTTTGCATCAGATAGTGATGATCCTTCTAATTTTGAAGGGTTTTACTTGTGTGTGGGTGTCTTATACTTTTTTTTTTTATTTTGTATATAAATAAATAAAATAAAGATTTAATGATATCTTAAATGCTTTGTTCCTTAACACTGAGACAAAAAAAAAATAAAGTTTGCATGTTATACTAAATGTTGTTGTTATTTAACATCACAATGATAATGAATTTTAATTAGAAATATAGATTGTATGTTATCCTAAATATTATTTAATACTAAAATGAGAAATAATGATTGGTGTCAACACTCATAATTCTACAAATCAAAAACTAAAGATTTGTTTAAGTTACTTGTTACTTGTGCATATTGCTCAGTAGATTAGATATGATTTATCTAAAAGACAAAGTGTTGCATAAATATCTTTAGAATATTTGCAAACATATATGATAAAAATATAGTTTTAATGTTTAAGCAGTGACAGTATTTCATACTTGAATGCAATCTTCAGACCATGTGTATTGTGTTTTGTCTGTACTATTTATATATGCTGGTTAATGATGCATCATGCATAGCAAGGTCTATTGTTCTAACGGTTATTGGGTAAGGTAGTAACAGTTGTTTCAAATTATCCTAGAGGTTGTTGAGTAGGAATAATTGTGGATCTGAATGATAACTGTCTCAATCTTAAGAAACTGTAACGGACAAAACCAGAATAATAATCATAAAAATGATCAAATATAGTATTAAATAGACATAAAAATACACCTAAAAGATTTGCTAGATGTCACAACCTAATTAACCAAATAGAAAACTCAATGACAAACCACTTTTACGCATCTTTCAACAACCAGCCAACAATAATCAGGCAGATCTCACAATCAATTTAACTGCAGATTATCCGACAATTCTTCTAATGAAATAAAATATAAATAAAATTGTGACAAATATTTTTATTTTGAGACTGATCACCTCCCTACAATGGATTGGAAGGGAGACAAAGTTGTTTTTAGAAGTCACTGAAATGATACGGATTTTAATTTCTAAGAATTGGGAGGCTGATTTATCTGCACTTGATCATATTAAAACTATAAAAAATACCCAAGTAAGAACAAAGATTTGTTACTCCATATTATTTAGTTGATTACATTGAACTTACTAGTTTAGCAGAAAAACAACTGCTGTCACCCTTCCACCCAACTCTCCTGGGAGAATAGTTTGGTATTGGATTCCAACAAATATCACATGATAAAAGGAAGAAGAAGATTAAACATGACCCAGACATATCTCTGCAGAAATCTTTTAAGTGGTTAGCTGTTCCCACTTATCATGGGGAGCAGAGAGAGAGAGACACACACACACACAAAAATAAAAAGAAAAAACAACTTTTTTTTCTCCCCCTCTTAAAATATGTAAATAGGGTTGATGAAAAGTTATTGGCCTAACCAAGAGTGATTTAAAAAAAAAAAAGAAAAAGAAAAGCATTTTTTTTCTCCCTCTCTTAAAATATGTATGAAAAGTTACTGGCCTAACCAAGAGTGATTTTAAAAAAAAAAAAAAAAAAAAAACACTATTTGGTCAGATTCAAGATTTTGGGAAGTGGCACTAGCAGAAAACCCCTTAAACTCAACAATAATCAATGTGCTTCTTCCCAAAGTTTAATACTTGAAAAATAAAATTTAAAGATTTTATGATTTATGTACTTCACAAGAGTTTATATTATATTATTACTTTCTCATAAGTAATTAATTCAAATTGGCTTAGGCTTTCTTTTTATCTAACTCCCACCATGAATTGAAAAACTAGGAAAAAGATAACAAATATGATGGATTGGATTTATATTTTTTTGAAATACAAGTTTTCCTCTTTTTTTTTTTCATTGTACAATAAAGAATTGATTAAAAAGAAAGAAAAAAAAAAACACAAAGTAGATACTTCATTTCTTGCTTAATTAAAAAGAGTTTCAAAATATAATTTCCTCTTAAAATGGCTTATATATCTACTGCTTTTTTTCTTTCTTTCTTTAAAACATTGGTGGGTTGCTAATTTGGTAAAACCAATTTATTTGCAAATTGGAACCTATATTTTGTGCATTTATAATGAATGACAATTCTTTTGCAAGCAGCCTTCCACCTTTTCATAATCAACCAAACTTTGACATTCATGCTCATAAAAAAAAAAAAAAAAAAAAAATAAATAAATATATATATATATATATATATATACCTTCACTCCTCAGCAATGTTTGTCTTAAAAAGTGACTAGAATTGTAATAAAAACTACAAACATATGATGAAAGTGAATTTATACATTTTTCTTTGTCCTTGAGAATTAACAAAAATAGTAAACACCATTAGATACTTTATTGGAATGGTTGGCAAAACATTGGATAATTGCCAATTGATTCAAATTTTATAAAATGGTAAATAAGGATTTCCTTATAGTTGGTTCACATATTTCAATTATCAAATGTTTAGAAGTAAAAAAAATTGTTTTCATATTTATTTCTTTATAAATTGGTAAATGATAAATACTGCATTGCATTAGTTTTTAGAATGCTGTAAATATATAATCTAATAAATAAATAGTATTTAATATTTTAGTAAATTCTCAAAAAAAAAAAAAAAAAAAAAAAAAAAAAAAAAAGTTAAATTCTCTTTCATCATATGTTTAGATTTTATTACAATTCTAATCATTGCTTTTTAAAAACAAACATTGCTGAGGAGTGAAGGTATTTAAAACAATAGTGTTAATGGGAAAACAGTCCTTTTGAAACTTTTTTTTTTTTGCAGGCACAAGTTTTCCAAAATTTTATTGTTTGATTCAAAATAACTAGAAAACCTGCTGATTAAAATTGATTCATATTAGTTTTTTTTTTGCCAAAAATGAAGTTAAAGATTTAAAATATTTTTGTTTGAATTCATTCTGGATGAATATTTTCAGTTTTTAATTTGATTAAATATCCGAGTGTTGTATCCTTAAAGAAGATTACAGACAGACAAAAGTGATACTCGAGTAAAAGAAACGGCAACACGCGTGTAGATAGAAGAAAATAGAGGTTTACTGTAAAAGAGAATACACTACTAAAAGACAAGGAATCGGTCAGCAAACTAGTAATTCCCCGAAGCAAGGATATTTACCTCACCTCCCCATGAGGATGTGGCACAAAGCTGGGGTGGGGGGGTGCAAAACCGAGCCTGTATACTCAGGCAAAAATTCCTCGTAGACCCTGTATACACAGGATTGGATAGCTGTCTACCACCCCAGATGAGAATCTGCCCTTCAGCATAGCCTTGTCTGTGTTACTCTCTGCCCAAAGGCAGAGAGTCTGGCCAGTACAGCTGGAGATGAATCTCCAACTAATTGCCAATGCAAGTCCACCAGGTATATCCTTTGCACACACACATATATATATATATATATATATATATATATATATATATATATACATATATATATACACACACACATATACACACATACACACTGATATAGGCAATAGGGAGTGTGGGACATTCCATTACAACAGAGTTTGCAAAGAAAACACTGTTTTATAAGTAGAAAAATATTAAGAATTGTTCATAACGTAACAAGACTATGGAAAGGGTTTTTTCTTTTTATGTCAAAGGAATGGCCACTTGTGTCTGGGCAATGCATTTTTTATCGATTTTCAAAATGATTTGGTATAAAAATTTGTTTTCATATTTTCTTAGTAATGCGAAGAATTACAACACAAGTTTTTAAAGAAGAAACTAAAAGGAAGAGTCCGTCTAGAAATCCTTGGACGTGATTTTCCTCTTTAATTCTTTCAAGATCTTTATTGTAATTTATGAAGGTAAATTTTGTTAGAATAGTAATTGTAAAATGAACACAAGTGGCCATGTCATACTCAGAAAGAATTCCTGTGTGTAAATGATAAAGATAAGTTTTATAAATTTGGTGGCTACAGTCAAATTAATGGCTTCGTTGAGTCCCGTGGTAAAAGCAACAAAAAGTGTAGGACATAATAGAAATTTATTTAAAGTCAACTTTTTTTTTTTTGTTGATTTAAAAGATCTTTTCCTATTATGTACCTGAACTTAAACTTTCCAGTTTCATTTTTTTTTATAAAGAAATCATTTGTCATTGTTCTTGGAATCAGCCATTCATTATAGAAAATGATGATCCTACATTTTCCCAACACCTGTTTAAATCTAGCAAAACAACAAAGCTATTGAACTTGTGGCTTAATTCTCCCTATTTTGCTTTACAGGAAATATTTGAAAAGATAAAATGACTAATAACTTACAAGCTGTCATAATGATGCAAGTCTTGACTATATGCATTATTCCTAAATTTAGTTGAAGTTGAGATTTTTGACTTAATCTGATAATACCAAAAGTAATTACCTACCACCAAATATTCCTTAAGTGCTTACTAAAGGATTTCTTTGGGTCATTATTATGTGAGCAGTAATGGGAAAATGATATATAAATTTTTATATTATCAGAACAGTTTTAGGAAAATCATGATAAAGAAACTAAATGAAAATGGCTAGGCTATATACCCAAACATGTTTAAAAAAAAAAAAAAAAAAAAAATTTCAGCATCCCCTCTCCTTCATGTGCATGTGTAATGACCATCAACAAACATCACTTCAGTCCAATGAAGTCCTAAAGTTACAAAGAATTTTCCTAAAATTGAGCAATAATAAGAATCTTATTTTTCATCTTTGTTTTTTCTTTATTGCTGCAGACAAACCAGAAAAGACAGGAAGCTGTGAAGAGTCATGATTGGCAATGTACTGAAGGGACACAGCATGTACACCCACATTTTGTAAATACACACATATTTAAACACACATAATCATTTGAGAGTTGAAAACACCGACATCTCATTTTAACAGACATATTTACTAAAATGACACAAAAATATCCTGAAATGCTTAAAAAAAAAAAAAAAAAAATTGTGTATATATATATCATTGGTTTCAATCACAGCCTCCAGATGACTGGATTTTTTTGCATCTCTTCTGGACAGTCTACTTGTTTAATTCTTGCTTTCAGTTCATTTTGGTGCAACAAGGAGTTTTGTTGATCTCTCACTCAACTGCGCCCCACACATAATAGTCAAGGGGGTTGCAGTCTGGAGAGCGAGGTGGCCAGATGTAAAGGGTGATGTGGTTGCAGAAATTGTCTGACAGAATCTCTTGCTTGTGTGGCAAGATGCAAAGTCCTGTTGCTAGACACAGGGGTTTTGTAGCAGCCACCATCTTGACCCAGAGCAGCACTACCTCCTCAAGGCACGATGTAGGCCTCCATGTTGAATCTAAGGCCCTGGGAGGAAGATGAATGGAGGTATAACTGCCATTACTCCAAACACCTTTGTAATCAACATTAAACTCATCCAACACTATCCTCAGATTGACACCTAAACACTGAAATATTCATATTGGAGCTTCCGGTGCAAATGCCAAGCAGTACAGCATGCAGTTGCTAAATTCTTGGTGTAGTGAATTGCATCATGGTGCTCTTTTTCTCACAGAGTGTCTAACTGACCCTACTATACTATGCAGTCAACAAAATCTAAAACAATGCACATGTGCAAAATTAAAAATATAAAATGGTGACAATTTACATATTGCAACCTGTATTTAAATAATATATGTATATACACACACACAAATAAACAATTATTAGAGGTTTAGTTTATAGATTGATTTGTTTAACAGCATATCAGCTTCTTATGGATCATTTAATACTGACTCAGAGTTTATCAATTCTTTGCTCTTCTGAACTCAGATGAGTTTTGACCCCTGATGATTTTATATATATATATATATATATATATATATATATATATATATGTGTGTGTGTGTGAATAAGACCTAACGGTAGAAACCTTGGATTCTGTAACTGTTTAAATGGAGGCAGTAATTACAAATCTGGCATAGTCTAATATGTTTCTTTTTGCACTTTAGAAAAGCATGAATCTATTTCTCCCTGCTCAAGCTATGAATTAAATAACTGGGTAGACTTTGCTTTCTAGCATTGAGTGGCAATCAATCCAAAAGAAGGACAAAGTTGGATTCAAAATGGTGGAGAAGGCAACAGGAAAACACTATCTTTCCCGAGAAATCATGGCAATTAATGAAGAAGCTGTGGAGAGTCATAAATGAGACTATTTCTTCAAGAGACAGGTTTTTTTTTTTTTTTTTTTAAAAAATCACTCAAGTAGTTATTTAGCAAATCAAACAATCCTGCTGCCTGACCATTATGAAATAACACAGTTCTAAGATCAAGGTGTTTCTTAAAGGGAATACCAACTTTTTTTTTTCTTTTTAAATAAAGAAAAATTACTAGGCGATGGGGAAAAAAAGGTCTAACTATATAAGGTAGATTTGTGGTAGTTCAATTCTACAACAATACTACCAACTATACAAGACAAATAGGGAGACTTCTCTAAAGAAATTTTATTCCCCCCCAACCTCTACTTCTATCCTTTTCCAAATAATAATGTCAGCACTATTTTCCTTGACAAGACATTCATTCATGTCAAAACTTTGTGTAAATTATCCTGTTGAACTCTATACACATTTCAAGGCAGAGACCAATTTACCAGCAGAGAACAAATAGCAAGCATTTAAAAACACACACACACAAGTCCATTTATACATTTTAGTTGGGATGACTAACTCACTGTGAGTATAAAGAGACATGTAACTTTTTAAAAGAATACTTTTAGCTATACAAGCTGAAGGGATTACTAAAAGCTTTAAAATAGGTATTTCTCCCTTCTTATAAACAAGTAAAAATACTAAAAATATGCCACATTTGGAACTGTAGTTTTGTTCAAACCACAGTAGATTAAAATGATGATAAATAAAAATATTAAGGAAATCTTTTCTATTAAAATAAAATAAAATAAAAAAAGAAACAAGAAATGTCTCAAGGAGAAGTCATGTGATCATCAAAAATAAATCATCAAAAATAAATCATTCCTTGGGAAAAGATTTTTAATGGTATAAGGTATTAAAAATAAAAATGGTATTGTCTTTTGGTAGGCTGTCATCAAAATCATTAAGAGAGAGGGAGAGAGAGGGGGGAGCAGCATACACAGAGAGAGAAAAACTGTAAAATTAACTTTGTTATAAAAACCGGAACAAAGTAAAAGAAAAGTAATTATAATAAGTATACAGGTTTTATTCTGTTAGCAATTCTTGACTTAATTCCTAACCACTGAAAATTTCCTTTTCCGCATATTTAAGGCATTCCTTTAGTAAAATCCTTATCAATGCATTAATATCATACATAGCATTATTCTGTCAGTAACACCAGTCCTAATTCTTGATTTTTAATGACAATCCTTTTTCTGTATGATTTTACAGAATTCCAAAACTGGTTCAAATCAAGTTTTACTATTATCATCAATTCTTTTCCTATTTACATTGTTAAGAATGTTGTCATCTTTATTACCATATTTACAACATTTTGGCTTTTGTATGCTCCGACCTTCATGTGGTCGACGTTGGAATTTCAAACCTAACTATTTAGTCCACAGGGATAGATTGTTCTACTTCCACATGGCACACCTTTTCTGGAGAGCTTCGTTTTCAGTTAAGTGGACTAAATAAAGGGTTTGGTTCAAAATTCTAACATATATCACCTGAAGAAGGCCGGAGTATACTATGTCTGAAATGTCGTGAACATGACAATAAAGATGAGGACAACAGTCCAAACAATGTAAATAATTACAGTAACTCATCTCAGAAATATAGACAATTCTTTTGCTGTAGCCAGAAATATTTAATCTTTTAGTGATGAAACTAAACTAAATCGGACTAAATGAGTCATAGTGAAACCAGTGGTCAGTGAATAGGAAAAAGACCATTTTTATCTTTGTTGGGGTCAGATGCAGCTGGTGTTAAAATAAATGTATGACTGGATATGGCCTTAGTATTTGCAGTGTTGCAATATATGACATCATTTGAGAGAATAAAACTTTCAAAATATTTGTTTTAAATATATCCTATCCCCGACATCATGGGTTGCGTGAACAATTAGAATATTATGTGTCTGGATCTCAATTGATATATTTAGAAGCGGATTCTATTGATTTAAAGACATTTTGTTCAGAATAGTTAACATATGAAGGTTATAATGAAAGAAACATTCTTTGCAGTTCCAGATGATAAAAAAAAAATAAATAAAAAATAAAAAATCAATAAGGGTACATTTTCTTAAATAAGTTTACTTGAGCGTGCAAGTCGGTAGATGAAATAAACACTGTTTAAAATAAATGGAGCATCTATTCAAATATAGGTATTCACTAAAAATAAAGTTTGAAGTAATAAAAGTATTTTTTTTTATCCTAACTCTCTCCAGGCTGGTTTTCAGTTCAGAGTTTTTCCTTCTCCTAGACCAGTTGCAACACAAGGATATAGAACCAGTCTGTCCTGCTATTTACCCATAGCTAGGGGGAGAAAAAGAAGATTTGTACCTTTCCCAAAGGTATTAGCATGTAAGTGAAAGTAATGGATGACTGGAATTTGAACCTGGCTCTTCAATTCCTCAATCCGAGCCACTATCCATTACTCCACCATACCTCCCTGGGGCACAGTGGATAATAATGGATAAAAATATGCCAGAATAAAAATTAAAATCCATTTAATTCTTTAGAAATTGCTTTGTTTATGTTTTGATTACAAAACAATTTTTTTTTAATTTTTTATAGCAAATCTTGATAATATATAATTCCTTATAATAAAACAATATATATGTATGGAGAAGGAGTATACATACATATAGTAGCAAAAAACACACAATACATAAAAATGGAGATAGGTGTTGTAAGAAGATACATGGGTCATAAAAAGACCTCCTTCCTTTGCCCTTTGATCAATCCTAATTGTTTTATTATCCCTTAAGCAGAAGAATACTTTCACCACCAGTCCAAGAAAAATTTGGGTTACTACTACATACATAAGGCAATGGGTAAACATCGGAAAACATAAGGAAAATTAATTCCTTTTAATAATATGTGGAAATAACCACTCTTTGCCTGATGGTCACAAAACCAGAAACACGTAGCAAAAATGTGGAAAATAAAACATAATATATATTTTTAAAAAAATCCACATAATAACCAAAAATGTTTACGGTATATATCTTGAAGAGAAGAAAGAAACTGCAAACGGGGATCATAAACAATTTATATGCCCCTGAAAAAATAAATTTCAGTCGAGCACTTTAGAGAGAAAATGCTAATTTGTAAACAGTGACTGTTACTGCTGATAATGCAAAGCTCTTCTATGAATTGAGCACTGAGTCACTGGTGTGCTTATTCAAAATAAATACATAAAAATTCACCTTCCTCTCTGGTGAGAGCAAATAGCTCAGGGGAAAAATCTCCAACTGATGTCAAATCAGTTGGGTTTCAATCCTGGCTTGAGGTAATTGGATGTCTAGCTACTCTGATGAGGTGTGATACAGTGAAACAGTGTGTGGATGACAATACTATATATATTTTTACCTCTGTACCCCCATCCTCCACACTCGCATTTAATTTTATGAAATTGAGAAATTCATTCTTATATGGATTAAATGTTTGTATTAGTTAAATACAGAACTCTTTGGAGAATTTAAATCAATTTTTTTCTAAAACAGGGCTTCCAGTTACCGAAAATCTACTCTGAATTGTAAAATAAGGAATATGATAAAACCCAAAACATTAATTAGAAAAAAATAAAAATTTTAATTGCTTTTATGAATAAGATATGTTATGGACAGTTCTCTTAAATTTTTTTTCAATGAATAATGAATTTTTTTTTGTTTTCATTTTTTAAAATTTTAATTAAAATAATTTATGAAGTTTCAAATCTCTTAACATTCTGTACTAATTTGTACTGGTTAGGTTATATTGTTATTAAGTAAAAAACTATACTTACTAATAAAAAAAGGAAAAGCTTACTATAATTCACCCCCCCCCCCGTTTTAAAAAAGAATTTAGAATATTTTTTTTTATGTGTATAAATATACCAATTTTTGTAAATAGAGATGTCCATACACAACATTATCAAAAAATAAGAGTATAGTAAATTTAGAGCGTACCTAAAATTCCATAAAACATTAGACTACTATTTTCCTAAGTTTTCAAGATTACAGAGCAGTTAAAAAATTATGTAAGGTGTTCTCATTATATTCATCAAGTAATTTTAAGCTATGTTTTCTCTTAGAAAAAATTAGTTAAATTCCTCTAACATCACCTCACCAAAACACCCACCTCATGTTTATTAATTTACCTCTGCAATATTTTAAAATAAAATTAAGTAACATTTGTTTCAATTCAGATTGCTTAAACTTTAAATCATCTAATCTTCCTCAAATAAAGTTTAAGAAAACTATATTTTAATTTTGAAAGATTTTTTTAATAAAAGGAATTACATTCTGCTGTATGGCTAGAATGTCATTTTTAACCATAAAAAAATAAAAAATAAAAATAAATCCAATCAAAAAGTAATTTATTGGAAATATTAAATTTAATCTTTAAATTAAAACTAAAATAAAAGCTTCAGGAAAGATTTTTCTTTAAAAATTGATTTTAAAGCTTTTTTTTTTTTTGGCGGCACATTATATATTTTTATATGTAAGTTTATAATAATCAAAGGATTCATTTCTCATCACAAGTCACTATTCAATCAAGAAAAGGATCATTTGAATTTTACAGATTCAGCATCTAACATACTTCAAAACATCAAAACCCTTTGACTTTCACAGCGGAACTTCAGAAATCAGTACCATACTGTCCAATCGCAAAATGGACCCTTCACCCACAGGATTTCTTAATGTTGGCAGTAGTTTGAGAAGCATTATGACCAAACATGAATTTATACAAAAAAAGTAAATGCATCACTTTTTTCATGTTCAAGAATGCGGGAGGGGGGTATACAAGTTAAATTCTGAAAGAGTTTGATATACAATTAACAAAGAAGACACTTTAATCATTACAAATGGGCAATATATTTTTGTGCAACTATTATAATATATTAAAACAATTAAAATGGTTGTATATAATTTTAATTTATTAAATGAAGACTAGTACAAGGATACAATAGTGAAGACCCTCAGAATTGATTTTCCTTGCACTTGTGTATTTGTCCAGGAAACTAGCTTGTTAGCCATTATTTACTAAATCTGGCACAAGTATAGAGCATTCACCAAGAATTGAACTCACTACATGGTAATGATATGCTAATGCAACTCCCTAATCGTTACCTGACATGAGGTACCCTGTGTATATTGTTTTATATATCAAACAGAAATATAAGGGGTGGTGGTGGTGGGGGATGGAGTGTCCTTCAAAATTAAAGCAAAAACTCTACTGGATGGTAAAAAGTGGTAGTTTACTTGTGATATTTGAAATAGGAAATAGTTGTTACCATCTCTTTTTCCTTTATCAACAACGAACTCCAAGTTGTTCAAAAAGGTTAAAGTTCAGGAATCTAGACTTCCTGAAGTTCAAGCCAACAACATGACAAAGTAGTGGGGTGGTCGAGAACAGAGAAAGGAATAGCATTTATTGCTGAGGAAGGAGTCTTACACACATACAGGGAAAAATAAGTTAATGCATGTAGTTAGCCCTATGTCTAGCATATTCCGTCTTTTTTTAAAATGATTTGTGCCTTTGGGACATGGGTAATCATGACTCCACAGTTTATTTTATTTTAAATTATTTATTTGTGAACTGCCAAGAGCACTTGGGAAAGATTGTGAAATGGTTTCACCCTTCTTCATGACTTTGAATTCAGAGTTGTTTTCCTAGACTGGCTGCCACCCAAGGCTAGACAGCTCAGTCTACCCTGCTATTCAACCCAGAGCTAGGAGTGAGGAGAAGAGATAGGTTCCTGCCTTTTCCCCAAGCCAGAATTTTAACTAGACTTGTCAATTACCTTTTTTTCATGTTCATAACAATTATACCACTTGACGTTTCTCACAACAAAAATAGATCAAAGTGTAGTACCAGGTAACAATAGAACATCCAATGAAATTTAAAATCTCCAGCAATGAGAAGTTTGCAAATCATTATGCAATTGCAGGCATGTGTGAACAAACTAGATGGTTACATTGATTCCCAATATCCAAACATTTTTATGAGTTCAGGTACAAAACAGTGTGATGGTAGTGGCTTATTTAAGCAAAAGATGAATTTAATACTGACCATGGACATCACTTTGATGCAAACATTTAGAAAATGCAAAAATCTATTGTCTACCATCTTCATGTCCTTGTCTGTGTGACTCACAATTATGACACCAACTGCATATAGAGACCATGAATCAAATTCAACAGTACCTGAGAATTCTGGCTGTGAAACAAGGCATTTTTCTCAGTCAATGTTTGCTCTTTACAAAACTTTTCCTCAACCACTGATTGAACCATTAACTGCTTAACTTATTCCCCCCCCCCGGTGTGTACACTTATGCCAAAGAAAGAGCAGCTGTAAATACATAAATATTAATGAGTCTGGAATGTAATTACAACATTTAATACTATAGTTATACTGCATACCAAACCAGCTATTTAGTCTCCCACTTGATCCAATTTGCATGTTAAGCGCTCAAAACCTGAACTCGGTTTATTATTAACGGCAATCTCATAATAATAGCTTCCTTTGAGAATTTATTAAGTATCAGTTGAATTGCATTATTCATGGCTTTACTGATTACTATCATGAAACTGGTGGAGGGAGATTGTGGTTTTCAATACTTGGTCAAGTTAATTTGTTCCCTTCTTCCCCTCACAGTAAGTAAGAATTTAAGTTATTTTTAAAAATGATGACTAAGAAAACCTAGTTGTAAATTTGCATGAATCCCAACATCTTTATATTTATTTAATCAATGACATTAAATTTGTTTCTAAAAAAAATTATTTATTAATGAATCAGATGCAGCCTGTAAAATGTAATAAGAAAAATGTAATAAGTGTATTGTACTTGTAAAATCATTTTTAGTTAATGGATAAAGAATGATAGTTTATTTGTGCTTTTTAAATAAACTAAAAAACAGAAGTTTGGTGTGTACGTACAGAATTTTTTTTTCACAAACATTGTGCTAATCATTTAGTTAAAGTGCAAGTTAAGAAAAAAAGACAATATTAACAGGTTTTAAAGTTTACCACATGAATAGAGTGTGTGTATATATATATATATATATATATATATATATATATATATATATATATATATATATATATATATATAGACTGATGATTGCTCAAGATAAAACTTTTAGTCACATTGCAGTGTTGATTTCCATGTTCACACTGTTTATATCTACTTATGCTCTGTCCCTAATACTCAGGTCTCCTCTCATAAAAACAGCAATTTTATAAAATATATATATATATATATATATATATATATATATATATATATATATATATATATATATATACACACACACACGTGTGTGTGCATGCAGATATCTCAAGAAATCAATAAATGTTTATCAACTGACTCCAGAGTTTTAACGTAATACTGCTCATCAGAGAGAAAGGGTCTAATAAATGAAGTCAGTCAGTGGGAAGTCCATGGAATACTTGTTGAAAATTTCCATTCTAGTTATCTATCAAGGAATTTCCCTGAAAAATGATCAGCATCCATAGTGTGAAGGGATCATTTGAGACCTACAACGCTGGGTAAAAGTCGTAAGTGGTAACCCAGATACATACCGACAAGAAATGATTGGCATCAAATGTACCCTTCAGAATAACAACTACCTGACAAATATGACATCAGTGTCTATAGATGGGAACGGAAGATTAGCAGAAAATTGCCATAGTCTATGTTACGTTAAGGGCTTATTGGAAAAGATTCAGAAGATCTGTGGTTTATACAAAAAAAAAAAAAATTTCTGAAAATTTCATAATGTCTGTGTGAGGGTGGGGGGAGAAAGATGTAAAAAAAAAAAAAAAAAAAAAAAAAAAAAAAAAAAAAGTTTCTAAAATAATTTAATTCATTTAAATGAATAAGTTCTGAAAGTTTCATTAAAATCCAACAATTGTTTTTTGCAAAAATTTCGGAGTAAATGTTTTTTTCACTGAAAAGAAAAAAAAAAAAAAAAAATTTAACCAAAATTTTGAGTGCTCTAAAAAGCATAAAAAATATTTAACAATTGGAAAATCCTTTAATAAGATAAAGATTTCAATAAAACTTGTTTTTATTAAATTTGAGGCACTTTTTCATGTATGGTCATTTTTTAGCGAATCTGTGGAGGTACCGATAACTTTATGATGTCATTAACAAATAATGCAGTTATTGAATCCTTCAGTCTTGTAGTCACACAAATATATATTTCACAAGCACAACCTTATATAAACTGTATTACCTTAAATAAATTTTCAAATAAAGATAATGCGAAAAATAAAAATATGAGAGGCATTGAAAAAAGAAACCATATTCATATCAAAATATGGTGGGGGTGACATTTCTTGAATCAGTTCGCACACACATTTCCTGATTTTTCCCCCTATTTAAATAACAATTTTGGGAAGTGTGTCAGGTTGACAACTTTTCAGAACTCTTTTGTACAAAAGAGCTGTTTGGTCTAGAAAAAAAAGCCAAAAAACCAACAAAGCTGCCTTATAGACAAACAGGAAGTCCCCTCTTCCATGAGAGAAGCAATTTTGTACATTTTAGCTGACTTGCAGAGCAACAGCTAGATATTTTCATTTTTTTTTTTTTTTTAAATAGTGTAAATCTATCTTTGACAGTTTCATTCTACAGTAGTTGAAAACAAAAAGGAAAAAGGGAGGTGCTGTCAAATTTGTAAGATAGTTTATACAGTGATATGTGCACTGAATGGTTGGTTGTTTTTTTTATTTTTTTTTTATTACCTTTTATTCCAATTGCCTGCTTACACAGCTTTGCTATAGCAGTTGAGAGATTACCAAAGTTGATTAGAAGAATAAAAAACAGCATTGATGCTGACAATTCTCAGCATATTTTGGAGATAAGCCATTTATTGTAATTCAGGTTGTGCATGTAGAGCTTTCAATGGCATAAGGGTTACTCCTATGGAAAAAGCTATCAGTAAATCAAGTTGAAATTTTGACCAAATCTTCATTTTGTACTAATAAACTTAGGAAAGACAAATTCAGTTCCCCCTCCACTTTAATCCCATTGCCAGATAAATTGTTAAAAACATCTTTTCAAAAGCATAACACAAAGGCTAATCACAAAGAGAGCTAGTGAATGAATGAATACTTTGACTTCCTTTTAACTGCTTTATCTGCCTAGGTAATAGAAAAAACATTGTTACCCTCATAGTCAACCTCGATAGGCAAGAATAGATAATTTCTGGATCAGCCTTGATCAAGTATTGTGTAGTTCATTTTTTTTTTTTAACATCAGAAGCAAATATTTCTTAAAAAATTGACAATTTAAAATTAATAAATTGGAATTTTAAAAACTTCTGTAATTGGTAAGTGGTGCCAAAAATACAATAAAAACAATAGACATCTGCAACAGATTAATGGTTAATTCAGAGAGTGATCTTCACTATAGGATAAATTGCTATGGCCTTGTGCCAGAATAAGCTAAGCAAATATCTATATAGATCGCATAATATTTAGTAAATTTACCTTACAGAGTAAGATAGCTCAATTTTTTTTTTTTACTATTGTGGCCTTGTACTAGTCTCAGCTAATGGTAATAATGAAATTAGTCGTCTCTGTACAGGAAACAATCATTCATTGACTGGTTAATTAGTGTTTCTGTTGGTTGAAATTTCTGAAACCTTTTCCCTAAAACAGTTTTTCAGAAAATTATATTTATCAAGTTCATTGCCTTAACTGGGTATTGAACTCATTGTTATTGCTCTTTCTGGCACTAATGGCAGTTTCCTTCAAAACCATTTGTTTTTGGTAGTGTGGAAAGTTAAAATATTTAAGAATCCACATAAAAAAAAAAAAAAAAAAAAAAAAAAAAAAAAAAGTTTCCCATGTTAACTATGGAATATTGCATTTGATTTACATGACAAAATTTCTTTTAGATTGTCTTTTAGAAATACAAATAAGTGTTAAGCGAGATATCTCATATTGTTCTTGTATAATTAATCTGTCCTTAAGCAACATGCCTAGACAGATTTCAACCAGAATTAGGAATAAAAATCTGTGTGTATATATATATATATATATATTATTACTTCAAACATTATTTTTAGTGGGTACACACATTTGTGTTGACACTTTTTTTTTTTTTTATTTTCTTAAGAGAAATTAAGATCAACTGGCCTAAATCAATAAGCCCTACAAAAGAAAAACATCTGACAAGAAAAGTAGTTAATTGAACCTGGTTTTATTATGATGGTCTACCATGGCTTTGGTTATAACGGTTGTTGCCCTGATGGAAAAAAGGAATAGAGGTTTAATTCTTGTTGGGAGGCACATTTTTCTTCAGTAGGACTTCTCAGTCTAGGCTGGTTGATAAAAAAAAAAAAAAAAAACAAGATGTCAAGTCATGTGAACCTGGTGGCCATTTCAACAGCACATTGTCATTAGCATTGGCACGCCCGATCCAGCTTCCTGGTAGATTCTCATTGAGATAAGTCTGCACAATTAACTTAGTTTTTAGACATTTTGTTAAAATTTGAGATCATTTGAGCAAGAATTGACTATTAGACTACAAAACAATGTCAATTTTTTGGACACACTGTATAATGAAAATTCATGGCTAAGGACATATTTATCAAACGGTAATAGAGAATTTGCTCCTAATCATTTGCCAATAGACACATATGGTTATAAAGAATTTTATAAATGGTAGTAAGCTTCACTAAGCAAGATGTAGTCTTGATTTCAATGCTATGAACATGTCCAAGAACATTAGACAAAGAGAGCAAAAATACGAGATTTGTTCAAGTATTGAAAATTACATCCAAGAGGAAGAAAAAAAAAAAAAAAAAAAAAAAAAGAAATTAATATTAAATTTATCGGAAATAATTATTTGGAAACAGTGATCATTAAGTCAACAGGCCAACAGCAAAGATTATAAATCAAATTATGGAAATTGCAAGAAAATTTCAATCTTTGATTTTAATGGAATACTGTATAGAAAAAAAAAAAAAAAATTGAATACTAGTGAGAACCTCTTATTACTAGAGAGTTCATGCATGTTGTGGAATTCAACAAGTAATCTTTTCTCTCTCATAAGACAAAAATCATTTTTATAAATATGTTGTTAACTTGGGGGTGGGGGAGGGGGAGTTCTTCAGTTTTTCTGTTTCAGATGTCAACAATGAAAAGGTATTTAGATTACACTATTTACATTACTCAGACTATTGTCCTCATCTTTGTCACCATATTTATTACGTTTTGGCTGTTTATGCTCCGGCCTTCTTCAAGTGGTTAGAATGATGACCTGAACACCGTTTCGCTCACTGGGGTTGACTGTTCTAGTTCCATGTTTAATGGATGCAAGTTATCAGTTATCTCCTGTTAATTCCCCTCTGCAGGTCCTCCACTGCCTTAACCGGGTATTGAACTCACACTCTTTGGGTCCTGTCACTGGATCTCACTAACGCCTTTATTTTTTTCCTCAAGGACACATGGCATAGTGGATAAAGATCCAGTGACAGGACCCAAAGAGTGCGAGTTCAATACCCGATTAAGGCAGTGGAGAACTTGGAGAGGGGAATTAACGGGAAATCTATCTATAAAAGGCAAGATGTGTGTGTGTGTGTGTGTGTGTGTGTGTGTGTGTGTGTGTGTGTGTGTGTGTAATGAATGCACGGCCGCAATTTGATGGATTTGCACTAAAATTTACATGCACAAAGTTAGCGGGAAGGCCAAGACTGACTTTGCATTTCCCAACTCCCACCAATAGTGGAAATAATCAATTTTTTCATGCTCCTATGGCAGTTTTCAGTCATTTTCTACTGGCCAGTGTGAGACCCAACAGCTGACTGACACAAATGTTAACTAGCATGCAAAAAAAAAAAAAAAAAAAAAAAAAATTGATAGCTGTATTCATCACAAGTGGGAAAAATTTAGATCTGCATGGCACTACTCCAATTGGCTCATTCGCTTGCTTAAACTCAACGTCGATTCTGATTCTGCAGAACTGGGTTGGGTGTGAAAAAGTATTTGTTGTTAACATTCTTTTTTCATTCGGTTTTTCAAGTTACAAGTCCTTTTTTAAAGCTGATCGTTTTGTGTTCATTTTGTTTAGTTCTTTTTTCGTAACAGATTTAATGTTTAGTATAGAGCTTAGAAAAAATTCGCAGTGTGAGATAGGCAAGAAGTAAGGCATGTAGCAACATCAGCACGGCAAAGGGCATGCTTTTAAAGGCAAGGAAGGGCAAAAATATTTTATGCCAAGTGATAGCGATTGCTGTACGAGTCATATGATTTTTGAATCAAGCACGGGCAATGCCGAGCCTTGCTGCTAGTAACTGATAACTGACATCCATTAAACATGGCATGTAGAACTAGAACAGTCTACCCCAGTGAGCGAAATAAAGGGTTCAGTTCAACAT
This sequence comes from Acanthosepion pharaonis, assembly GCA_903632075.3. Lineage (NCBI taxonomy): Eukaryota > Metazoa > Mollusca > Cephalopoda > Sepiida > Sepiidae > Acanthosepion > Acanthosepion pharaonis. The sequence continues at coordinate 181,267 of CAHIKZ030001531.1, read as the reverse complement.
TCCAACCACCTGAAGAAGGCCGGAGCATACAACGGCCAAAACAGCGAAATAAATATGGCGACAAAGAGGAGTACAATAAACCAAGTAATGTAAATAGTGTACATAATACCTCATCTCAGAAATATAGACATATTTAGATTAGTTGTTTTTGTTTAATGGCACATCAACATCTATAGGTTATTTAATGCCAAAATCTAAATATGTTGTAATTTAATTTTTCTTTTTGAGATATTAATGATTTTAGTAATAGAAGTTTTACTAATTAACCCATAGCTTGGGGAAAAGAGGCAGATTCATAGCTCCCCGCCCCAAGAGTATTTGCATGTAAGAACCCAACTGAAATTGGAACTAAGCTCTCTGGTTAACAATTACAAGCCATTATCCATTACACAACCTATACATCTAAGCTTACAGCAACTGGTATTCCCAAGAGGTCACCCATCTAGGTACTGACCAGGCTTGATGTTGCTTAACTTCGCTGACTGTACGGGAACCAGTGTTTCAATATAATGTAGCCATAAACAAAAATATATTTAGACCAGCATTTCTTAACCAGTGCACCCTGGTGCAATAATGTGCCCTGAAAGGTAGCCATGTGCGCCCCAAGTTGACACAAGAGTAATTTATGAATTAAAAATAAATCTTTATTTTTAAAAAGCTCAAGACACCAAGCAATGTAATTCTTAATAAATGCTTATTTCAGGAGACATCTTTATTATTTTCCTATTTTCAAATTTCAGGACTCCCCCCCCCCCTGTAAAATTTAAAGTGCACCCCAGAGTTTTTGTTATTTGACAAGTGCACCCTGAAGTGAAAAAGGTTGAGAAACACAGAGTTAGACACAATTCATGATAAAAAAAAAAAAAAAAACTTAATGTATACTATTCTAACAAAACATTTTTTGTCGTATAAAAAAAAATAAAAAAAAAAAAAAAAAAAGTCCATTTATACTATTGTTAGACTTTTTTTTTTTTTTTTTTTTTTTTTAATTTGAATGGTGGAGGAGACTGCAATAAAGAGCCAATCAATGGAAGGATACGTTTAATTGTAGGCAATGATAAGCGAAACTTTTTTTTGTAAATGAAATTGCATTTTAATAAGTGAAGGACAATGCAAAATTCCAGAGATAAAATTGTCATCTCTTAATAGTTTCTAATTGATATTTACAGACTGAAAATAACTACCAAGAAGAATTAATATTAAGAGTAAAAACAATAGTATAGAATCAAGGTTATCTGATACTTTCCAGGAAAAAAAGAGAATAACTTTTGTAGATTAACATTCATTAGACCTTCATTTATCAGAATAAGAAAATGATTTTCTTTTTTGTTTTTATATCAGTAGTTAGAGGGGCATAATATAAATACAGTATCAAATTGATCCCTGAATTTTTAAAGAGTTATTTGTACCTTATTTTTATTTACAAATGACAAATTTGAAACTGTGCTTACATCATTGATATCTGTGTACAACTGATGTTATTTTTAAAAAATAATTTTTAAACCTTTTATGTGGAGTGGGGGAAACAAACATTGTGAAATAATAATTATCTTAAATGAAAATCAAATGGATACATAGTTACTAATGTATTGCTCGTTAAATATTTTCCTAAAATAAAACATAAGAATGTACATATCCAATTGTTATTTAAAAGAAATTGTTTTGATTCTAACAAATGTCTTGATTTGAAGAAGGTCTAAGGAATGCTAATCTATAAAACTTATCCCCCCCCCCAAAAAAACACCAAATTGCCCCTATATCTTTTAGGAGTAGACAAGTCAATTTAAGTAGGTCTCAATACCTTTTCAGTAATCCCTCATAAACAAGACATACCTTCCTCTTTACATCCTCAGGTAAAATGAGAATAAAGGGAATATAATTCTACTTTTGAAATTAAAATAATTGTTCATCACCAGTACTTTTTATCATCACCTTTGGGTGATGATAAAGTATGATAAAGTGACACATTTGTAGTGTTGAAAGAATTGTAATTTTGTAGCACTTTTTTAACGTTTTTTATATATATATATATATATATATATATATATATATATATATATATATATATATATATATGTGTGTGTGTGTGTGTGTATATATATATATATATATATATATATATACACACACACACACAAACACAAAAGTTTATCTTCAAGCATAACAATGATATTAAAGCTTAAGAATATAGACAGTTATTTGGTCAAATAAGTGTTAAACTTATCCAGGGATGATGTGGATTTATTCAAGGCAAAGTTATTGAATAGATTTTACAGAGTTAAAAGAAATTTCTCTCTAATAACAAATAGAATAGACATTAGAGAGAAAGTTCTTTGAATTGGCTTTTTTTTTTATTCTTCTAAAATGAATTTGTTAAAAATGTTAAAACCTTTCTGGTATTTTAAATAGAATTAAGACCTTTAAACCTTCAGCCATATCCTTTACACTGAAATAAAAATTTTGATATGCTGAAGAAATGTATTTTATGAGAAAATTGATCAAGACAATTCTTAATAATAGTCTTCATATATTTTGTTCCACAGCAAAGAATATGCAGCAGGTTAGATTCTGGCTTTCTAGAGTATAGAAAAAAAATGGTTCAAATAAAGTTGGGTTCTATAATCAGTGGAGAGGTGTGTGTGTGTGTGTGTGTGTGTGTGTGTGTGTGTGTAAGTAATATAAATATCAATGATAGAATGCATGTACAAAAACACACACACACACATTTCTATATGCACATATCACCATACGTACTACACATGCATACCAACGAAAAGATGCATTAACCTGAAGCAGCCATATTGCAATAATGGCACCTATAAGAAAAATGTACCATGGGAAAAAAAGAAAAAAAAAAAAAGGAATTCAAATTGATTGGCTGTTGTGGAGCCGGGGGAGGGGGGAGAGAGAGAAAAAAAAAAAAAAAAAAGAAAAAGAAAAAAAAGAAAAAGAAAATTATGAAAGAGCTCAAAGCTAGAAAAAGAGCTTTCGGTTAAAAGGAGGATTAATGATTTTTTAATAAAATAAAAGCTGATTACTTTAAAACACACACACACATGTATATATATATATATATATATATATATATATATATATAATGTGTGTGTGTTTTGCATATTATAGAAATGATTAATCTACTAATCAAATTTTCTGTAAAAGATCAGAATAAAGAGAGAGAGAGCGTGACAATACCAGTGGAGAATAAAGAAAATCTTAATTATTGTTCTGCATTAATTCCTAAGTTGTTTCTGAAACTTAGGATCTTCAAGGAGTTTAGAAACAAATGGCAACTTTCTGCATTTATAAACTTTAGAAAATCTAAGAATGTTGAAAATAACATGCGAGCAATAATGAAGTTTTAAAGAAATTAGGGCAAATAATGAGGAAAAAGGAGTTGGAAAATTTGATACTCACATGACAGATTGAAGGCAAGAGGGACAGAGGAAAACAACACATAACCTACTTAATGAGATTGAGTAAATGGATGGCAGAGTAAGGTTTAGAGATAAAGAAAAAGAAAAAAAAAAATTATTAAGAGCTATAAACTGTGGAGACCCATGACTGCCAATGTCCTGAAGGGACAAGGCACATAGAAGATTTTAAAGATTTTTAATGTAATTTTACTATGCTGAAAAATGTTAAAAAATTGCTTTTAACTTAAAACCTTCATGTTACATATACACAGGGTGGTTCAAAGGTCTTGTCACTCCTACATAACTGAAATAGAAAATTATATTATGTATATACGGCAGTCCAATACAGTGTAACCCGGATATAAGAGAAATTTTCTCTGGTCCCAAATTAGAGCCTGTGTTAATGTATATAAAATAGACCAAACCCGGATATAAGAGACGACTTCTCCGGTCCAGACAACTCTCTTATATCCGGGTTACACTGTATTATGTATATATACAAGTCAAATATCATCCATACTCCTGTCTAATGATGGTTAGGATGAAAGTGCAGATAAGTTTTTACTTACTCTTGTACAATTCCCAAGAGGCATTAGAGGCAGAGGATTACAGAGTAAGAGGTAAGGGGACACAGTTTATGTGGATATTTAGGGGAAGATTGTATTGATGAGGGAAGGATCCTCTTGGGTGTTGGTTTCACAAAGTAGCTGTTTTAGTGGAACTTAAATCACACTAATGGAATACAAATGGAATGAGGGTGGTTTGTTATACGAGAGATTCATTTTTTATGGTTTACCAACCCTTTCAAGGTAATTTAAAACCAGGAAACATTTCAATTGCTAGTTCATCCAATCCATAGTAAATTTGCATCCATGTTTTTACATCTCACCATTTTTGGCAAATTTTCAACAAAGACGATTGAAACCAAAAGAAAAAGAATCTAAATGAACTTGATTAGTTTATAGACGCAAAAGATTAAATTTTTTTGTTTTTTCTAAATTTAAAAATTTTCAAGGTCTCATTTGTGTGCATGTGCAGTCACATCAATGTAAACAAATCTAGTCTGATGAAGTCCTAAGGGACGAAACAAATAATGTGAAAACTTTCTCCATCTTGACATACATCTTCCTTCCAAAATTGTTCTTGATATATAAAAAATTATATATGTATATTTGTATTTTCAGTTGTTGCAGAGAATTTATTTAGATTGGCAGTTGTAAGTATATAAAATGATTAAATTTGATAAATTAATGGATATAAAAATAAATATACATTCTGTAATAATACAATCATTCTTGCCTTGGCTATGATGAGTGAAAAATCATGAAATTCTTGATTCAACCTCCATTAAGCATTGTTAAATTATTTCTGATATTATAATACAATAATAATGTTAAAAATATTATTATACAACAATATGTTAAAAAGTTCTTGGTACAATGCCCTTCCTCAAATCTTAACATTTTTTGTTTTATTTTATTTAATTTTAGAAAGGCTTCTTGTTTAAGCCAACTTTTCAGTATTCTTGTGTATGTATTGGGAGTGGGGGGTTATATGCCAGATATGCACTGTTAGAGAGAATTAGAGTGGCGGAAAGCAAGAGATGACATCAGACAAACCTTCACGGGGAGAGGGAACGGGAAAGGAAAAAGATCAGCTGAAACAAATGAACAAGTGTATCCATTTCAGAAATCAATTGCTGGCACTGTTGATGAAGATCCTGGGAGATGCAAGGAAAGCTATTCAACTTCATTAAGCAGTTGATGGTGTGCCAACAAGGCGGTAGTGAAAGTAGGCCACGGTCAGTCAGCTTCTGAAAAAGCAGACTATACAGGCAGAGGAAGTCATGACGATGTGTGTGTGTGTGTGTGTATTATAACAAAATATTACGAGGATTACTTTTTCAGAGTTGGAAATAGAATTGAATTTGCTAAATGACAAGAATTACCAACTAGATTTGTTTTTAGTACCAATTACATAAGGTGAGAAGTATAAAGTTGTTAAATGAATGTATAGCAACCAAAACTGTCCTTGTGTAGAATCTCTAAGAAATATAACAATACAAGATCAAATAATTTATTTGATCTCAATTGCTAGAGATGAACAATATCTTGGGTAAACAGTTGATTTTTTTTTTATTATTATTATTAATGACATATCCCTTCAGGATGTAGGCGATCATGACTCTCCACACGTTCCTTTTCTTTATCTGCAAAATGTCACAACCACTGGGTAAAGATAGTGGGTCAGTTTCCGGTCATCTTCTCCGGTTTTGAATTTGGAGATTTCCTTCTCCTAGACTAGATGCCACCCAAGACTAGAAAGCCTAGTCTACACTACTATTTAATCTATATCTAGAAAGGAATCGACATATTCATGCCTTTCCTAAGAAAAGACTAGGCTGGAACTTGAACTCAGCTCAGATTCCACTTTCTGTGTTGATGACCATCACAGACACCTCCCCCCACTACACACCCTGAGTAGGTAACCATAAAAAAAAAAAAAAAAAAAAAAATTCCATAAAGAGACAATTAAGGGGGGACAAAAAAAAACCCAAAAAATAAAAAAAAAAAAACAAACAACTACTTGAAATCAGAACAGTTATTGGTTCTTTATTAATCTGGCAGAAGTAGTTATATGCTTTTTCTCCTTAAGGTTTTCCTATTTCTCATATTCTTTCACACTCAGTAGCCCCCCCCCTTCAGTTTTAGTGGCTTTATTGCCGTGCTTGGGGTGAAATGATTTAAAGAAAAAAAAAAAAAAAAAAAAAAGTTATAAAAGTGACCATTTTTTTAGTATTAAGAAAGATACATGTCTATATTTCTTAGGAAATGGCAAACATTTTATGCCAAATAATCTATAACAAGACCTAAGAAAACATATTGAAACATAATTTAAATTAGAAAAAGAATCGATTTATTTAAGGCAGTATAAATTTGTTCCTTAAGCAGTTTACAAGAAGGTTATCTGTGGAAATCCATTTTTGACCATCCATAAATGCTGTACTGATATTGTTTTCAGCCTTTCCATCATAACACGCTAGTTACAATTTTTTTATTTTTTATTTTTTTATTTAAATCATTTTTCTTTTTAAATTGAATAATGATTTGGGGAATGGACTGCAAAATTAATGTGCCTTGAAGCATCAAACAGTTAACCCCAATCATGCAATGCTTTTGAGAAAGTTTTAAAAAAAAAAAAAAGGGGTGAGAGTGGAGGCTGAACAAAATTAATTATCTTCACAATAGAAAATTACCAAATTAGGAGCACCATTAAGTTTTCTATTTGTCAAATGTATAGAGAATAGAGCTATTGTACGGCACAAGAAACCAAGAGTTGAATGCTTTTAATGGCTACAAGTGGCTCAGGTTTTTCCGATTTTTACATTCCTTATTAAGGGGGAAAATTTTGCCGAAAACAAAAAATGCTCAACTATTATATAATATCAATCCTTCTACATGGCAATAAATGCTGGACAATTTCCTCCCAGATGGAGATTAGGTTCTACAGAAGGATGCTGAGAATGCTATAGATGGGACATGTGAGTAACTAAGAATTTTTAAGAAAATAAGAAAACGAAAATTTGCAGAGACTTGACATTTCTGGGGCATGTGGTGAGGAAAGGAGGCTTTGAGAATTTGATAATCACAAGTCATGTCAACGGCAAAAAGGGCAGAGGAACTTTACTAACAAGTATGTATAAAATGGATGACAATACGAACAGGAAGGGATAGTAAGGGGTCAAACAGTGCTACAAGGGCTAGGAAGTTGTGGAGAGCCATGATTACTCATATCCTGATGGGATATAGCATATAAAAAGACAAGCAAAGTAAATCAGTTTTATATTAAATAAGGTAAACAATGAAAAAAGGAGAAAATATTTCTATAAAGCAGAATAAATTACTTTTTTTTTGGATAGCGGCAAGTAGATATGACACTAAAAATCCTAGCTTTAGTATACATAGAGTGCACCAAACATCATTTCTCTGAATCTATTCCTATATTCAAGTTTAAATTATAATTTGCTGGAGGCAACCATAAGATCTATAACAATTTCATTTCTCACACTTCTTGCTTGTGTAACTCTCTTCCAAAGTGTCATCTTCAGTCTTTTTGAATCCTGTTCTTTTGTCCTTTCTCCTCAATAACATTTTTAGCAAACTTGGACCTTTTGTGTGTGTGTAAATACATGTGCAAAAAAAAGGTATCAAAAGGACATTTCCCCACCCACTAGACACCATTATTATTTTAACTACCATCATTCTTTGGCAATGTTTACTTTAAGAAGTGATGATTAAAATTGTAATAAAACCTAAACATGAAAGTGAATTTATTTTCTTTGTTCTAGAGAATTGACAACAAAAATTTAGTAAAGACTACTGTTTATTGGAATGATTGGCCAAACATTGGCTAATTGCCAATCGATTCAAACTTTATAAAATGGTAAATAATAAGGATTTCCTTATAGTTGTTTCACGTATTTTAATAATTTAGTAAAATGTTTATAAATTTATGAATAAAAATTTTTCATATTTTTTCTTTATGAATTGTTAATAAAGTATTGCATTAGTTTTTAGGATGCTGTAAATATAAAATTATTCTTGTAAATAAACAATCTATCATTTTTAGGTTTTATCACAATTCTAATCATTGCCAAGGAGTGAAGGTAGTTAAAACAATAGTGCTGTCAAAAAAAAAAAAAAAAAAAAAAAAAAAAAAAAAAAAAAATGCAATCATGTTTTTTTTTGGGGGGGGGGGTGCAAAAGGGTCAAAGTTTACCACATTTATCACTCGCAGTAACCCCTTGCATCTTAGTGACTATATCACCTTGCTTGGGGTGAAATGATAAAAAAAAAAAAAAAAAAAACACACACACTTTGAAAGAGGAGGCTGAAGAGTAACCTATGACTATGTAAGTCTTCAGTAAGAGGACAAGTTAAAACTCTTTTCACATACCTAAATACAATAATCAATGTTCTTTTTTCACTATTAAACAGCAAGTCAATTTGAGAAGTATTTTTCTTTTCTTTTTAATACTAACAAAACACAATTAAGTGTTAAGAAAAGAAAGAAAAGAAATACTAAGAATAGAAAAGAAAAAAAAATACTAAGGTATATGCAAGCTAAAATTATATGCATACTCATTCACCGATTTAATTTTAGAAAGTTAAAGCAAAAACAAAAAACACGCAACATACACAAAAGCAGTTGCATCATGATGCCACAAAAAAACACCTTTTACCATGATAGCAAGTAATATTGTTGATTAGAACAACCAGTCATTTTTGGTAAGTTTTCTCTGACTTGATTAGTATGCGTGAGGAGTGGGATTAGAAAAATAATCTACCCACACAAAAAAAATAACTGATGTAATAGTTCTTGCTATTAAAGTTACAAATGTGCAATCCTAAGTGCTGTATACATTTCAAACCTAATATTTTGAACCATTTAAAGTCAAGCAGGAGAAACAAAGATGTTTAACCCAAATAATAAAGTAAAACGTATTGAGAGAGGAGGAATTCATGAGTTTATTGCAAAAGATGCAGAACAATTCTGTAAGTACCGACTTAAAAGCAACACATGTATTAAAATAGTTAATATTATGTAATGGTGTAACAGTTCTTAGTCAAGAACCAAACATTATTAGAGTAGCTCATATTGTTTATTTCAAATCTTTTCCAAATGACATTCCATGAACATTGAGTGCCAAATTTGAAGAGTTGAGATAGAGATATATATATATATATCTATCCCCAGGAAAATGTATAAAATTTTACCCTCACACACAGGGCACTTTAGTTATACTCTTCTAGTAATGGTTTGGTCCTTTTCTTTGTATTCAGAACCACATCAATTCTTTGTGAATACCTATATTTCAGTAGACTTTCAGTTTATTTTAAAAGTATTATATTTTGTTTACCAGCCTGCACATTTGAGAGCTCATTAAAGAAAATGCACCCCACAGCATGACAAAATATAATACTGCTTAAAAAAAAAAAAAACAAAAAAAAAACACTAACCCTCTACTCAAATATAAATATCCACTAAAAATGTGTAAAGTAATAAAAATATCTATGGTGGCTGCAATTTGATTTTGAGGAATGTCAGCACTTGATCCATCTCCAAATATAGGCAGTATGGATGTGGCCTTTTACTTCTGCCAGGGTGTTACATTCCCTTGTGGAAATGTGGCAATGTCAAGCATCTTTTGCAGTAGTTTTAACATAAATGCTGTATAACATGTAATGAATAACATTCCCATGTAGTGTCTGATCATTTTTGAGGCTTGTCCTACTTAGATATAAAAAACAAAACAAATTGTGACTTATCTTTTAATAGTTTGAGAGAGGAAATGTTCAAAGAAAAGCTACAGTTGGTTCTAATAATTCATATCACATGGATCAGTTGAAAGCAATGAAGAAAAAGTGTTGAAGGCACAACTGAATGCAGATCTGGTTATGTAATGCATTTTGTGAAGCATTTTACACAGTTTGGAGCTCTACTACATTTGAAAATTTTCAATTACACACTAATTCTTACTGCTATGCATTTCTACAATCTAGACTACTCATGGTTTGTAAATGTCACAATAATTCTTGCTGAACATTTCCAGTGAAGTTATTTATGGTGATTTTAATAAACAGAACTGCAAACAGAAATTTTCATAAAAAGATGACACATTTTAGATACTCTTACTTACTCATGGCTTGTTGCCAATGCCACAGAACACAATGATGGTAACAAGTTCATCTAGCTTAACATTCAGCTCCTTTTGCAATTTTGATATCTTTACGAATTTGTCCATTGCAGGTCTTTGCATGGCATTGGACTTTGCAATAAGTGTGAAGTTCAGAGTCTGCTCAGCTTTTTCTGCATAACTGTCAGTTAAGTTGAGCAAATCTTGTGTGCAGTTTTCAAGCTTGTGTTTTCTGATTTTCAGTTCTTCAATTTCCATCTGGCATTGGAAGCACTGTAGAGGAGAGAGCCACAGTCATGGGAACATTCCAAGCACTTCCAATTGTGGCTAATTAGTCCATGATAATATGCTCTACAACCAGAGCCTGCTGTTTCATACTGTCAGCGAAAATTTCCTTATTGACAGAGTAACCTCTCTCCAGCAGTCTGCAAGTAACTTTCCACAGTTTATAATATTCTTTGTTGCTAGACAAAGAGTAGAACAAAGTGTCCAGTGCCTTTTTTCCAGTGAAAAAAACAGTGATTTGGAAATTCTTGCAAAAAAAAAAAAAAAAAAAAAAAAAAAAAAAAAAAAAAAAAAAAGAAAAGAAAAAAAAAAATCAAATAATTGTTGGATTTTAATGAAACTTTCAGAACTTATTGACAAATGGATAAAATTTTTTAATTTTTTTAAGAAAATACTGGTAAAAATATTTTTTTTTTGTTATATATGTTGCTGCCCATATAAGCTAAAAGCTCTGGATTTGATGAATCACTTAAAAACTGAGGCTTAACAAAACTAATTTACGAGCTCACTTCAGGCCAGAGGGATTTTCTCTTCAGAAAGGGTTTCATCATATATTCAATAATCATAATAGTGAAATTAACCAATTATAATCTACCTTGCTGGCTAATGGTAATCTTATGGCTGACTGATTTTAAGTTTTAGTTTCTAAAAAATTGGATGCCATGCACCATTGGGATAAATAGTTTCAGTATCTTTGCTTCTTGTTTATGCCTCTCAATTCCTTGGGGAACATAAGGCTGCAACAACACCTCTTCAACGGATGTGGTTCTGGACAGCTCAGCCCATGCCAGTTGTCTTCACCTCTGCATCAGCACTTCCACATTAAGCCTGTTTTGGTTGACCAACTTTTCACTTCCCTTGTGGATTCCAATCACGGGCATGCCTGATGATGCTAGAAGCAGGCTTGCAGAGTGTGGGGCCGATCCATCCCCATTTCTGTTTCTTGATGTCGATTGGGGCTTGTCTGGTCCTGTCCCACTGTTGGTCATTGGAGATGACTTCCCTTGTGGATTCCAGTCAGGGGCCTGCCTAGGGATGCTAGAAGCAGAGTTGCGGAGTATGTAGCCGATCTATCCCCATTTCCATTTCTTGATGCCAATCTCAATTGGGGCTTGTCTGGTCCTGTCCCACAGTTGGTCGATGGAGATGACTTCCAGCCACCTGATACTGAGGATGTTCCTGAAACATCAGCTGGTAAATGTTTAAAGTTTGTGGGCGTTGGTCTTGGTTACCTGCCAGGTTTCTGAGCCATAAACTAGGACCGACTTGATGTTGAAGATGCAGATCTTGTTGGAAAGTGAGAGAGCTGTTGATCTCCAGATTGGCCACAGAGTGCTGAAAGTGATATTTGCTTATTAGGAGTTAATTAAACCAAAGAATATACAAACCTTACTAATTATTAAATCCAGAGGGTGACATCTCAAAGTGTATAATAGACACACACACAAATGGGTGTGCACACACTGAGGTATAATATATATTGGATGCACTATAAGTACTTACTGAATGTGTTCCTTTGACTAAAAATAAGCTTATGTAAAGCACTAATGTTGCTGTAAAAATAATTATGGCTGGTGTGCTCTTTAAATTCTGGTATTTATTGTAGTCATTGATAGGAATACAAATTACTTATACTATAAGCAATGATATTATCATATTCAATAAAAAAGAACAACATTAATGGGATTTATTATGACTATTTCAAGAGAGAAGGCAGTTATTGGAAATATCAATGTGCATGTGTTATTCATGTGCATTGCAAACTTTCAAAATAAAAAAATCTTCCTGTTAGAACCAGAGTTCTGTTAATCTCTCCAGCTCGAAGAATTCTTCAAATGAACTACTGTAGATCTTTACAATATAATCTACTGAGAAAAAAAAAAAAAAAAAAAAAAAAAATCTGTTTTAAGAAACTATTTTTTGTTAGCTGAAATTAACATTTTTTCAGATTGTTGGCTATTTTGAACAAATTATTATTATTAAAAAAAAAAAAAAAAAAAAATAGGGAAACTTGTTTGTAATATCAAAATAACATAACACAATTTCAGTTGTATCTGTTATTACAATTAAATATTAGGATTAAGTGTATTTTTTTTTTTTCAATCTGAAAAAAAAAAAAAAAAAAAAAAAAAATGTTAATTTCAGCTAACAAAAAATAGTTTCTTAAAACAGATTTTTTTTTTTTTTTTTACAATCTTCACCCTGTACAATGCTAAAGAGCTGCTCAAGGGTTGTCGAGTAAGAGGCACAGTTTATGGAGATAGTGCAATACCACTGACTTAAGATAAGTTTTCGAACAATACCTGAGAGATGACATATTTGCTTTAAATTGATTTCCGTTAAATTTTACATGCTAACTTATCGAGATGTTTTAATTCAAAGTGACTCAGTTGGATATTTTGATTTTAAAAGCTTGAACATTCAGATTGCAAATTGTGATGATTAGGTGTTATGAACAGAATTAAAAAAGCTGTTCACCTATCAATCTTGGTACAACAGCAAAGAGGGAAATAGATTTAAATTATTGTATTATTCTGCATAAAGAAATTATTCTGCATGTCAATGGTAGCAATTATTCCCTCACCAAAAATTGGAGAAAAAAAAAAAAAACAAAAAAAAAAACAAAACAATTCAGATGCTCACTCATAACTACACAGTATTGTATTATCAGAAATGTCTATTTTATACATGGATTATGTCTCATCGGCTTACTGTCTGTGTATCACATGTAAAATTATGCAAATTGACATGTTAATTTGAGTGGGATTTTGGCAAGAGTGCTCAATAGATAATAAGAACAATAATAATTATTATAAATAAATATTAAAAATACTTATCTTTGACCGATTAAAAGTTTCACAATGTAGTTGTTCACCAGGGCCAAACAAGAATATTGTATTATTGACAGTTTATAAACTCTTATAAAGTATGCTAAGTTTTAAAATTTTTTTGTACTGAAAACCCTTAATCATGTGATAAAATTGCCTGCTCAGCATAGTTGCAGTATAAACCACATGTGGACTGGTGGACGTCTGTAATAAGGATTTGCTGACTGCCCTGGCAGATGGACATGCTTGGAAATGAGTAGCCAGCCATTTATTTTTATATATATATATATATATATATATATATATATATATATATATATATATATATTTTATTCATTCTTTCTATTAAAAGGCAAACCAACTAAAAATCATCCAATGATGCCTTCCCAAGTTAACAGAATCATTTTTAGCACAGACAATTCCAAGTGACCTTGCTGATATATACAGTACAACTAATCAGTAATTACTGAGGTCAATAAATTATCATTGCACAAAAGGCAGGGTCCTGCTACATCAGTTTGTTAATGACAATGATATAAGAAAAATACTGAGAGAAAAAAAAAAAAAAAACAAATGAAAAAAATGTAACTAATACTCTGACTCCCTGCAAAATTATTATAAAAGTATCTATTATGGATGCAAATAGTAAAAGCAAAAACTAAAAACACGCAAACAAGAATGCTTCTATTGAGTTAACCATTAAATCTGTATTTCATTTATTTGTTGAATATTGTTTATAGGTCAGAATTTCTTCTAGAAGTTTCTAGATGAGGATCTACTGGAAATCAATTAACCCTATTTACATTGATTCTGGCTGAAAAACTTAGATTAGCAAACATTCACATCATATGGTGAATCGAAGTTCAGTTCTAAAAGATCTTCATATAATGAGAAAAAGATTTGGGGTTTTGGCATCATTCCCATATGAAATGTTTTCAAAATACATGAGCAGAATTTATGAATGTGCAGTAATTAAGAATCTATTTAAAGAAAATGTCAGATACTCTTGAAGATCTGAATTTTTAAATTGTACCCATTTCTGAAAGTCTATGTTTTGATATTTAACTAGAAAATAATTTTATTCAGTCACTTTCCCCACCACCATAACTAGCTTCCCTGTGCCTTTTCTATAAATATTTTCATAGAAATTGTTCTGCTGAGCTTTCCACTTTGGTCAGTTATGTGCCATGCATGATACACACTTAGGTGATCATGTATCTTTCAATACATGACTGAGGAGACAAATTTGTTTTTTTTCTCACAGCAGGTTGCCATTTCTTTCTATGGTAGACCAGTTGGCATCCAAGGATATAGAACCTAGTCTGTCCTGTAATTTACCCATAACTGGGGGGTAGAGAAGAGGATTCATACCTTTCCCAAGGGTATCAACACATAAGTAAATGTAATATATTTGACTGGAATTTGAACTTGTTTTATGCTAACAGTTTCTTCTATTGCAATTCTTGTTTGTGGAACTTTCTTCCAGATTCTTGCTTTCAGTTCAAAAATTTAAATGCAATGTCAATCATTATCTTCCGTCTTCTTAATTCCTGTTCTTGCTCCTTAATAATCTTTTATCCAGTCTCTTACACTTAGCGACTCCTTGTGTCTTAATAGCTTTTTTGCCTTACTTGAGATGAAATGATATATATTTCATAAGTAATCACTTAATTGATATTTATCAATCAATTGAAATTAGCAATATTAATCCCCATGGATACAGTTCAGCATTTTTCAATCAAATACTGAGATTGATATGGCGAAAGGCACTGAGGGTTTACTAAGATAACTTAGGGTTACAGGAAAGATATCTGAATAAGTTATTAATAAAAAAACCATAAAAATATTAAAAATGTAACACTTGATGAATAAAAATGATATGATTTATATTATTTATATTTGGACTGATGTCACCATCTTTGTTATTGTTATCACAATGTTTCAGTTATGTCCATCAGCCTTCCTCAGGTGTATATCAAAAATGATATTGTTCTCAACACAATGAATATAAGTAAAGTATTTAAGGAAACAATTCAAAATTTTAAATTCACTGATAACATTTATTAAACTTAATGGTTGTAGAATTTATGAAAAACAATATCTTAAGCAAGATTAATATGGCAAAGAATAGTACAATTAATATAGCAAAATATCCAATCAAGCATTTAGCAAATATTCTCTGAAATAAATATAAAATTACCATGGATATGCTTTGGCTTCTTCCCACGAAATATTAAGCAAAATTAATATGAGTAGGGGGATTGAGAGTTAAGTAATTTAGGGGTGCAAGAAAAATGTCTGGATGCAACTTATGAATGCAATTCAATAAATGAAGGCTTTAAAGGAGCAATGACACTAGAATAGAATAGAATCAATTCAATGATAACATTTATTAAAGTTAAAAGGATAGAGTATGTATAAAGAAATGCTTTAAGCAAAAATAATCTGCAAGAAAAAAAAAAAAAATCCAATCAAGCATTTAATAGGTTTTAAAAAGCAATTGATATATAAGTAAACTTAAAAAAAAAAAAAAAAAAAAAAAAAAAAAAAAAAAAAAAAAAAGTGAACAATATTTCAATTGCTTAAGATGAATGAATTTTGTTCAAAATGAAGTTAAATGTAAATACAGTAGACTAACAAAACATTTTTCTGATATTTGTGGAATATCATTTATTTTTCAAACAAAATGTCTAAGTGTATATGTACGTACAAATAGTCCCAAAGACCTTGAAATCATTGATCTTCAGTGGAGACAACTCAAGTGAGAGGAGGGAGATTTTTTTTTTTTTTTTATTTATAGCATATTGGTTTGAGGAGAAATTTGGCTCATATTATGGTTGAGAAACTGGCTAGTAGTGACATCATTTCCAACAACAATACCAGTTATTTTTCTGGAATGAAACTGACCATCTAATTGAACAGGATAAAAACACAAGCAACTTTAAAATGTTGATCTTTCAACCATGACAATATATAAAAATTAAGTTTTGACACTCATAACAGGAAGACTGATTTATTCATCATGTGGGGGCAGGGAATCAAGATTTTTATACAAGGTACTTTACAATTTTGACTACAAATATATTTGCAATTGTTATAATGAATTATTCTTAAAAAGGTCTCAAGAAAAAGTGGCAATTTTTTTTTTAATGTAGTGGAACTAAACAAAGGTTTTTGGACAAAAACTGACAAAAGCATAAGTAACTTTATAAATAATATCCCTCACTCTCTGTCATATTCATCTCCAGGCCAGGTAGATGTAAACATCCATTTTTTAAAAATCAAGTAACAACAAATAAAGTGTGTTAGAATCTCACAATGGTCAAGAATGTCACTTCTTGATGTTATTGGTCTAGGGAGGCAATAACAGTGTGCACCACCATTTGAAAGTGCCACGGTTTGACCCAAGCCTTGCAAGTTAGAATTGTTCATTGATGGTTGGGTTAGTATAAAGTCATAAATCAACGGGAACAAGGGTTTAAGTGTACTTGCCTTGTTCAAATTGTTGAATTTGAACAAGGCACTCTCTCCCAGAAACTGTAACTATGGTCTGCTCAGCATAGTTGCAGTATAAACCACAGTGCATGTTAAACAAACAAATGTGCCTGAGCAGGCACCTGTTACAAGAATTGGCTAACCACCCTACCATGCACACACACACACACATATATATATATATATATATATATATATAAATGACTGTCACTTGTTAATTGGGTAGGACTATTTCTGATAGATTAATGTGTATCCAAAGCTGCTATCCAATCCATTATACCATATACAAAGCCAAGTTTACAGCACCTGGTATTCTCAAGCAGTCACACATCTAGGTACTGACCAGGCTTAACTCCAGTGATCAGACAAGAATTGGTATTTCAATGTGACATGGTTGTAAGTGCACACATACACACAAACAAACACATCACTTTAAACATTATTTTTAGTGGATATCCACCCACATGTTTAAGAGATACTCTGTTTATTTTAAACAATAAGCAGTATTTTAGGTCTTTTACTGTGCTGAATATTCAGTCCTGTTAAAATACTGTTTAAAATAAATGGACTTTTTACTCAAATATGGTTAGTAAACATAAATATACAGTAATACGGACTTTGCTAATCAGATACTTCTGTAACTAAATGGTATAGCGCATCAGATCAAATGACAGTTTCCATATAGGAATAGAGGTTTGATTCCTGTCAGAGAATGCATATTTTCTATGAAATTTTTTGAACATTCAAGCCAATAAATGTAATTAATACTGTTTAATTAAAAACAGAGCATTTAACCTAATCTAATATATCTAATCTATAATATAATTTCTCCTGGATGGTGCATCTTCTTCATTAAGATTACTTGAACATTCAGGTTGTAGACAACAAATAAATATACTGTTTAATGAATAGGGTGCCTACTCAAATAGGGTATCCACTAAAAATGACATTTAAACACACACACATGCATACACACTCTTATAGGTTGAGCACTTTGGTAGAAAGGGAATTTGTCAGCTGCTACTAATTAATGCTAAAACGCTCTTTGTTTTGAATTGAGCCCTCTGGCAGTCAGTAATGCTTACATCACGTATATAAAGCATTAAAAATTCACTTTCTCCACTGCGCACACTAATAGCCTAAGTGTAAGAGACTAACTGATGCCAAATCAGTCTGGTTTTGATTCTGGATTGAAGTAATCATATGTCTAGCCATACTGATAAGCCATGATACAGCAAAACTGTCTGGATGACACACACACATATATATATATATATATATATATATATAATATCTTATCACCCATTGCAAACTTAAACTGAAGTAATACGGCCTGTATATAAAGCAGCTTGCTAAAATCTTTAATTGTATCGATACAGTACATCCAGGAATAGTGTCTCCCCCTCATATTCCCAAATGGTGAAAATATTTCCATGCTATTCAATTTCTATTGTTCATTTCTAACCAAATCAAAAGGGGAGTCTGTAATGAATTTTGAAAGATTATCATATAAATAAAAATGCACTAAATTGAAAACTTTATTCAAATTCAGACTCTTTAAACAGGAAAAAAAAAGGACAGAAAATGTCCGATTTAAACAATTTAAAAAAAAAAAAAAAAAAATAAATATCCACAGTAGGATTTAGCATTTATTTTTAAGACACCTGGTTACTTTCTGACCCTTGAAGTGATAGAACTGCAGAAAATATATGCACACATGAAAAGGAGACAGACCCAAGATCTTTTTCTCACATTTTATGAGAAAGTTAATATTCTTATTTCAATAGAATGAAGGATTCTATTTTTACCTTGATTTATTGCAAGACTTATTTACCAATAAGAAAACACACACACATTTCCAACCCGTGTCTTCTGCCTCGTGACTATTATTGTTGCATAGCAAACCTCTATATTAACATAACACATTATCGTCTTTGATGGCGAACATCTTTTGTAATGTCCATATAAGCACTCTGATGATGGCTCATTTAAGCTGAAAGCTTAGATTGAGGAACAGCATAATAAAAAAATATCCAAATGTTGGAAAGTTTTTACCTTTATTTTTCCCCAAAACTAAAGCCACTATACGAATCTTAAAACAGCTCATAATCAAACAGACATTTGTCGACTGTTATATTTAATAATATATGTTTGAAAATTATATATATATATATATATATATATATATATATAAAAGAGAGAGTTAAAGATCAAATATGGATTGGAATGAAACAGGATAAAATACAAGAACAAATAGGAAACATATCAATCTAACATGTTTCACTTTTATCAAAGCTTCATCAAATATTGATAGGAAACAGGCAAAAAGATAGAAAACACTGATATTTTCAATTATGTTTGGGTCAGTGCTCATTGATCAGACATATGTCTTGTGTATGTAGGTTTGTGAAGAATTTTGTATATTGGGTATTGGATGGCAATGTGTATTTGTAATTGTGGGCATGTGTGTCTAGTTGAGGTTTGATCTTCACCTTTGTGAAGTCAACCTACACAGCAGGGAGCCACAGGGTTCTAATTTATGACTCACCTTTTTGAGAATGTATTCTTTGTATTAAATAGGTATAAGTTAGATTCTTTAAGAATTGATCCAAAGAAAGATGGCGGAGTAATGTTTTAGGCATGTGTTTATAGTTGGCAATAATGTTGTTAAGTTTTCAATGGATTTTCTCCTGAAAGAATTATGTTCTTTTTTAATTAGGGTGGCATTAGTGAAATCAAAGTTGTGTCCAGCATCGTTTCGATACAAAACAAGAGAGATCAACTGTCCAAATGCAAGTTTCTCTTGTGTTCATAGATGCAGGCTTTTAGATTCCCAACAAACATTTTTGTATTGTAAACAATTGATTTGATAAATCCTGTCATTTGAATTTTTCTTCCTAATTATATCTCCGTATCTCCAACTGTCTTGGAGGTGATAGTAATGATCCTAAATGTAGATTTTTCATGTCTATAGATATCATCTAGTTCTTATTTTTAGTACTGCTCAGTTATTGCTGCCTGGCCTAGGGATTGAACTCACAATTACTATGTCACCAAATTAACAAACCAGTGTTTTAAACCACTAGGCTATTGTCCTGTATAAATAATAACTCCTTATTCCAGAAATTTGTATGCAACTTTTGTTGATTGGTCTCTTAGTATTTTTTTTTTTTTAGCCTTCTCTGGCTTTTAGTCACATACAAGTAAATGTCAGAGGTTTACATAAATATTTCATTCTCTCTGATATTCACCTTTATTTTCTAAGTTTCATCAATATTTATCAACTTTATATCCATCATTAAAAGACCCACACGCCTTTTTTTTTTAAATCTTTAGCAATAACTATGGGCATCTGCCTTTTCTAATAAAAATTAGACCTACAAGAGTCAAATAATAATTGTGCTTTCTAGAAATCAAAGATATGGGAACCATTAATAAATAAAGAAATAAGTAATAGCATGGCATCAATAGCAGCAGTAGTAAAAAGTGAAGAGCCTCAGTGAGTGCAGTCAAGTGTGACAAGTTACAGCAGCACAAATCAACAGGCAGGTTATTTTTAAGACTCCAAGTTCTTCACTCAGAATTATCCCATGAGACAATAGCCTGGTGGATTAAATTGTTGGTTTATGAATTTGGTGACACAGTAATTGCAAGTTCAATCCTTCTTACAAGGCAAGCAATACCTTATCAGTACTAAATAAGAACTAGATTGAGAGGAAATCAATCTATCTCTGTATGTTAAATAAAAGGTTCCCTGAAAGTTACATGGATCGGCAATAACCTGATGAGGAAACTATGGCTGAAACATGATAACAATAGTGTGTGTGTAAATAATGTAAACAACTATTCTCATCATTTAACACCTATAATTGAATAACATTTTCCTATTAGAAATATACTTTCAATATATTATATAATGGTGAGTATATTTACAGCAAGAATATGTGTGTATATATATATATATATATATATATATATATATATATATATATATATATATATATATATATATATATATATAGCCAAACGAGTTTCATTAAAAAAAGAACAGACATGGTCTGCCTGTTTAATTTTTTTTATTATTATTATATTTTTCCAATTTTCAGATAAGGTGATGAGTAATTAAACAGATAGACCTTTGTCGGATCTTTTTTAATCAAACTTGTTTGGATGAATACTTGCTGTTTGCTTATATATATATATATATATATATATATATATATAATATACATGACACACATAAATGTGAAAAGTTCTTTGCTCAACTTTTCATCATAAAAATGCATGAGGTTTAATCAAGTTTTGATAAGCGAGTTAGGTTGAGAACTTTTCAAATTTTCTTCCTTCAATTTAGAAAAAAAAAAAAAAAAAAAAATTGCTGTATAAAGGAAAAATTTGAAAGATTTCCAAATTAACTTCTCTCTGGAGTTTTAGATTAACAATTTGATAAGATTGGTTTGCCCTAAATCTATCACTGGTCAGAACTAAGTTACCAATTTTTATCATCAGGTCATTTTCTAAGAAAAAAAAAAATACTGCAAATAGTCATTTGATAGACTACAAAGGTATTAAATCAGTTAGCAAGATGTTTTCATTGATGTACTTGCATTAAATCTTCCTCTGGAGAGAAAAAGTAAAATTGTTAATTCTTTCTTTTACTTCAATATGTAATAGAAGAGATCAACTGGTTATTTTTCCAACTATTTTAATTTTAATTTTAGTTAACAGTGATGGAATAATAATAATAGTCCTGATCATGGCTTGAATATGTAGAATGAAACAATTCATGGTTGAAGTAGTGTACTGAACTGAACATTTAGCAGAATTGCAGCAAAGGATGACCATAGAACATTAGTAGAGAATATGTAAAAAATAATCTCAAAAATTTAAAATTGAAAGAAGACATGGCCTTAGAGTAGTCTGAAGAAGTACAATGAAACAGGCTTGCAAAATGTTTAATTCTTGTATCAAGATGACAATAAACTGGATAGAGAGTTGGTCCACTTGGTCCATTCAATTAAGATGCTTGAGCCTCAGCTACAGATTTTTTGTCAGCTCATCAATTAAGAGAAAAGATAAATTTTATGTAAAAACAATTACTTGAGATTGTACAGAGTCCTCACAACCTTATTAAGAAGCTCTCTACAATGGAAGTTTTGGTTAGATTGAATTATTCAGCACCCTTTTTTATGTTATACAAGTTCTCTCTTATGAATAATCATTGACCTATTTGTAATAGCATATCATTTGTTATAACCACATTTCAGCTGACAACCTTTTCAGAGCCTTATAGTATTTAGTACTTTATTATTATTATGCTAATAAGGTCATGTCAATTCAAGACATAGGCAATCACCTCCCACCACCTTCAGATTGCTTTTCTTTATTACCTGTGAACTGCCAAGCATTCTTGGGAAAGATAGTGGAGTGTTTTCCAATGCCTTCTCCAGGATTTGGAATTCAGTGTTTTCCTTATAGACTACTCGCCAGGCAAGGCTATAGAACCCAGTCTACCCAGCTATTTAATTCTTACCAAGAAGAGAAGAGATGCATTCATAACTTTCCCGATGTCATTTATGTGAAAGTGAATGCATCAGACTTGCCATGAATTCGAACTCTGCTCCCTGAATCCAATTTCTATATGATATCCATTAGAGCAAGCACACAGCCTTCCTTAGTTTAACAGAAAATAATTAATGTCAGAGATTCAAAGAAATCAGTCATCTTGTTTTCTAAAACATTTCTCATTTTCCTTGCACTAAACTAGCATGAACATATTTCACAAAATTATATTTGTATTAAGTTTTGTAAAAATGAAAATGATCACTACTTGATTCTATTAAAAATTGTATCTGATGACATTGTAGAAAGTCAAATTTAAAACCTCTTTTCTTTAACCCTGATAAAAGCTAAATGACCACACCTATTTAATTTGCTTAAGACAAACAGAAATGTGCAGATATAATAGATTGCACAGTCACTTTTAATCAACTTGTCATGGTATACACATGACATGCACACAATGTGTCACTCATTGTAAGCTGAGTGTGCAACATTGAAAATGTAAAATTTTTCCAGTTTTATGCCAGTTTTCAATGTAAGGATAGATATATTGTGAGAACATTTTAGTAGATAACTGAACAAGGGATCTTATTTTAACTGAATTTGCCATTATTTCGATATATAGATGGAAACAGTAAGAGAAACATTGTTCAAAGAATGGTTCCTGTGACAAACCTCTCCCACCTCTTGATCATCAGCCATTTTGTTCAAAACTTGAGCAAAAATTGGTTACCAAAATTAAAGTCATTAAATCAGAGGCTAACAGTTTTTCCTCCACTTGTTTTATTTCTTAATCCAAAGAAAGTTTCTGATTGGGATCATTTTGTCAAGACAATCTTTTAGCTTAACAATAACTAGTTATGATACCATTAAGCAAAAGTCCAAGAAACACATGACCTAGTAGACTATAATCGTGGTTAAAATATATCTACTTCGACAGTTGTGAGTTCAAGTCTCTGGGTCTGGTTTAAAACAGAAGACTGATGATTATAAATGATAGGAGTCATCACCACTAAACATGAAAAGCAGACTGCAAATAATTTATCCTTGTGGATTAAATAAAATGGTCAGTTCAAAATTCCAAGTTACCAAGAAGAATACCAGTCGATAGATACAATTACTATGCTGGTCTGAATAGTACGACATATCATAATTAAGCAAAGGCTATAAAAATTGGTAACAATTTGCATTCACTCTTAGAAAGTCATTGAATTGATTGTTATAAACAAATTTAAATTGTAAAAACTACCTGAAAATTTGATTATAATAAACAGATTATTCCAACCCATTTTAAAGACAATGTTTGAGATCGTTTGATTTTGATAACTGTCACCATGATTATAATGAATTCATTTCTTGCTGTTGCTTCCAAGAAACATTGATGTAGAAAAAAAAAAAAAAAAAAAAAAAAAAAAAAAAAAAAAAGTGTATATATGAAAATGAAATCTGCTTAATACATCAGTGACAAAGCAATGTAAACAAAACAAATTACAAACAATATATTCACAAAAACTCTTTACAGCCATTTTACAGACAAGCATGTGAAAAAAAATATGCAAGTAGAAACCATATATTGTCCAACATTAATTTCATACAGTTCACTAGAACTTGCCATGTACAAGATAGGAGTAAAAATAACTTCACAATCATATATTGAAATTTTTAAGAAAAATATGAAGTCTATTCAAAAAGTATTGGGACTGTTGCTACTGGAGCTAAAGTATACAGGGTGAAGCCGCTTGGCACAGATTGACATTGTCACGTATGCACACTAAGTTATAACATTCTTGCTTATTTCTGTTGTTTATAGCAGTGCTCAGAAGGAAAGTGCGTAGAGTGTGGTTGTCTCCTCCATACCACAGAAGTTCCTTCAGTGACCATAGCTTGTGCAGCAGTTTTTGGCAAAGAACACCACCCTCCAAGTCCAACAACTACCACATTTCTCAGATTTCACCCCATGTGACTTTTTCCACTTGAAAGGAGCAAGATTTTAAGATATTGAGAAAATCCAAGAGAATACGACAAGGCAGCTGTTTACTATCCCCAAAAAAGGAGTTCCAGGAATGCTTCCATGCTTCTTCAATGGAAATGATGCCGAATAATGTGTGTGGCTTTAAAAGGGGGGGGGGGGCTACTTCAAAACGAGATTAAATGCCAAATTGGTACATGTTGTAGTTTTGTTTTTATGGCACCAGTCCCAATATTTTTTGATCAGACCTCACATGAAGAAATTCTTTTTTTTTTTTTTTTTTTTTTTTACATTCAGAGGGTGCACACACACACACTGGTCAACATTTCAAATAATATAGCTTCACTACTTCATATATTGGCATTTTAAAAACTTGTTTAAATTTTTCATTTTGTGTACTATTTAATGACTTAATATGTAACTAGTATCTTACTATTTTTTTTCTATCCATATTTGATTTGGTTTAATAAAAGTGGAAGAATTTCAAAATTACCCTGCATTATTTCCATCACTTGTATATTTCAGGTCAATATTTACAGGCATTGCATAATAATGCTATGTACAAAAAGCATTTAAATTCTTCCACTGTAGCAGAATTAAGGGAAAACTTATTTACATATTAATTTGATACATGTTGCAGACTAATGTCAATAGAAAGTGATTGAATGCAGAAAAATTACAGCTAGTAGGGAGGGACACACTTAAACTTTGGTAATCTGTTTTCATTGCTTTTTACCATTATGAACCAATCTAGTCTTCTTTTATTATGGCATAAAAGTGAAATAAAGTCATTTTTGATGAGACAAAATTTACATCCAACTACACGAGAATTGATCTTTTAGAGCAAATATCTTACCATCAAGCTACACAAACTTGTATTCAGATATGGTTCTCACTATTTTCACATTCTGTCACCTCTTCAGTCCAATTTCACCATTGTTTGTTAGTCATCTAGTACAACTAGTTACTCTTGTTTAAACTTTCCAAGATCAAGCTTATATCATTGTTACTCATTTCTGACTATTTAGCAATGTAGTTAGCCAATTAAATGTGATAAATTCCAACATTTGACCGGATAACTAAGTTGCCCTTGTTAGTAATTGGTTTTCTTAATGAATATTCAATCATTCTCTACAAGTGAATAGCAAAAATATCAGCTCAGTCATGCCAACTTGTATCTAGGATTTGCATCATAATACTGAGGTTTGGTTGGCTGATTTTCTTTTACAAAATTAACCATCCTTGTGGAGTTATTTAATGTTGAATTTTTATGGTGTACCCAGTGAGGATCAAACTCATTACAAAGTAGTAATAGTTAACCAGGCTAGCCTCATTAATCATTATCCCATGCGGAGGCTCCCTGGAGGTACAATGTAGTCAGTCCATTAATGTACTTGATAGTGTTTTCGGAATCATTCAAACAGTAGAAACAAAACTTTGTACAGCTTAACTATTACACTACTATCAGTAAATGAGAGCTATTTAGGATTCTTATTAATCTCTCCTGTAATGTAAAAAGAACAGACACATTGGTCATGCAGCCTGATCTCCCTTATGAGTTTTTTTTTTTTTTACATCATTATGGCTAAACTAGGATTCAGTGATGACCAAACACGTGTGTGTGTGTAATATTAGTTAAGGTATACAAGACCTGCATTCTATCCACCCTTCTCTATGCTTGTGAGACATGGGTAATATACAGGAGACATCTGAAGATGACAGAATGTTTCCACCAACAATGTCTGAGAAAGTTTGTCAGAATTCGCTAGCTGATGCTCATTAGTGATGTTAAAGTCCTTGACAGGTGTAAGTGCATGAGCATTGAAAGCATCATCCTGCAACAATGTCTCAGATGGTGTGGTTACATGCTTAAAATGGAAGATCAGCAACTTCCAAAAAGGTATTCCTATGGGGAGTTGTCTGAGGGGAAGCGTCCACAACACAAATCTAAGATGAGATTCAAAAATTGCCTAAAAGCAATCACTGACAAATGCAAAAATTGAGCTTGAGGCCTTGGAGAATGCTGCTTTGGATCATAGCAGCTGGGAGGCATTCCTTGAAAGCAGGTGCAAGTGGATTTGAAGATCAGGGAAAGAAATGTCAGCAGTTGAAAAGAGATGTCAGATAAGGCAAAAATGTTGAACTCCCAGTGTATGCTGGCATTGAAAACATGTGAAATTACATTCAATGTGGTAAAAAATGCCTAAGTAAAACTGGCCTCAAAAGTCACTTGCAATGTCACATGAACAGCAACATAGTCTGAAAATATATAGACATTGTGGAAAAGAGTGCACTTCAATGGGAGGCCTAATGAGACACATGAAAATTCATGACAATAACCAGGAAGCAGCAGATGCCATGGATCTTTTCAGCTGTAAGATTTGTGCTAAAGAATGCTAATCCCTGGTTGGCTTAAAGAGTCATACAAGAGCAAGACATGCATAGATTGATCAAGTGATGGCAATGCTCAAGTACAAGTATGTGGCTATCATATGTGTGTGTGTGTGTGTGTGTGTGTGTGTGTGTGTGAATAGTTAGAAAATTTGCTTTCCAACCAAGAGACATGTTCGAATCTCACCATGGTCAGTTCATCGGGAATGTTACTTAATGTTATCAGACTGAGGAGTGCCTGAAAAAAAAAAAAAAAAAAAAAAAAAAAAAAACATACCATAGGCTGACCCAAGCCATGTGAGTGAAATTGGGTAGACAGAACTGTTTAGAAATTGTTGATGATTGTGTTGCCATGAAGTCCGAAGTCATTGTGACTGAAGGTTTGAACATACCGGCATTGTTCAAACTGTTGATCATACCAGATTATGCATTCTCACCCAGAAATTGTAACTAAGCTCTACTCAGTATAGTTGGTCTATAAACCACAGGTGGTCTCTGTGGATGTTGAACAAACAAATTTGCCTGAGCATGCATTGGTAACAACAACTAGCTAGTTGGCCTAGAAAAGCAAGTAGCTGGTTATTATGAATGAGGATCAAATATGGATTAGAATATGATGGAATGATGATAGGATAAAACTTTGTAAAGAAAATATCTCCCCCCCCCCAATTCAACATACAGACACAAGACAGAAATAAGTTTCCCACTAGATGCACACACAGTACAAACCAAATTCTGCATTGACCATCAAGAATTATGATACACAAATATTATATATACAAATGCTACCAGACAAAAAAAGTACATGTGAAGCCTACTTAACCAATGAAAAACACAAAGTGAAAAATATATATATATATAAGAAACAGTCTTAAGGTGTGCTATATTTATGGGATAAAGTGCTCAATATCGGAGATTGAGCGTGTGTAAATATAAAAGTGAACATAGAAGTCAACACTTAGGTGACAGTGTTTCAGGCCTGACGATTGCATATAGCATGAAAGTGTCACCTCTAAGTGTTGACTTCTATGTTCATATATATATATATATATATGTGTGTGTGTGTATGTGTGTGTGAGTGTGAGCGAGCAAGACAAAACTAGGTAAATCAAAAGTAATAAGACAAAATGACCACACAGTAAGAATAGTTTTAACATGCAAAAAAGGGATACAGTCAAGTGATTGTAGCGTTCAAGAACAAATATATGGCAGTTGAACTTGAAAAGTAGTCCATATTGGTTAGAAAAAAAAAGAGAAAATCTCAACATGTAATTTGTTTATAAATTTGGGGAGTGGAGATTTTTACAATCAATTCACTAGATTAGAATTTATTTACACAATACTTCTTTGATGAGCCTCTAAATGATATATTTCATATCAGATGATTTTACCTAGGTGCATATTTCTTCTTAACAAGACAAACTTTGGGGTCGGTAGGGTTCTTTAATTGAACCGGTTCCTGCTACTTCACAAGCCCTTTTCAGCTTATTCAAAAATATACTATTATTCTCAGAATATAGGAATTAAATAACAAAAACATGTCACAGGTTGAAGTGTTTTGAGATGCATATGAAACAAAAAAATATTCCCAATCCAATAATTTGTAAATATTTGATTAAGTCAATGCAAATTGTAATGATGGTCGGTCTTATTGACCTTTTTACATGAACTCATATGCCAAATAAGATTTTTAAGGTTACATCTTTTATAGTTGTAAAACAACCCATCAAGAATTCAAGATGAAACATGTTAAACACTTAAGTTAACTAACAGTCATATTGCAAATGAATATATCTTGGAAGAAAAATCTAATCACAATTTTATAGAATATTTCCTGTTTAAAGACACGTGGATAAAATTAAAATTCATTAAAACTAAAAGTACCTTATACACTCTTAAACAGTTTAAGTTAAACTCAATTTGCAAATGTAAGAATGTAATGATGACCTCTACCATGTTTGGCATATTTTTTCATTCTTAAGAGTTTTAGAGAATGTTTTTTAAAATACGATCTAGAGAAAACTAGGAATTTAAAACATAACAGAAAAAAGCTTTCTACACAAACCAACCTTAAATTTTAAAATCATACCACAACCAATAAGCGAACAATATAATAGTAATTGTACTTGAAGTAAAAAGAATTTAAGCTACTTAATCCCACGCATCTACCTACTTTAAAGAGTTTAATTGCAAATATGGTATTATTTTTCTTAGAGTACCAAGGATTAAAGAAGTGAGGAAGAGAGTGGAAAGAAAGATTCATTTGTTGAACAAAATGTCATAGAACACATCAACATTTATTAAAAGCAAAATGAATATTTTGAATTTTTTATGATCACGAAGGAAGATGGGGGTGGGTAGATAAAATGAGAGTCTCCCAACATTTCTAAAGTTTCATCAAGGAACAACTTGAGGATAAAAAAAGAGATTACTGAAGAAAAAAAAAAAAAAAAAAAAAAAAAAAACAACTTTCTGAATTAATTCTTCAATATAGCGATTCAATTTATTAACCGCATGGAAAAGGTAAAAAAAAAAAATAAAATTATAAAAATAACGACCTGGCCATTATTTTTATTTTTATCAACCAATATTTCTTATGACAAGATTTTTAAGATTATAATTTCTTTATTTTATTTTTTCCTATAATCGTAATTTATTTTTCTATTCTAGTTTGCATTTCTTTAAAAAAAAAAAAAAAAAAAAAAAAAAAAGAAAAGAAAAAAGTCACACAATCATAAACGAATGGCTATTTTTAAAAGAACTCTAAAAATATGACTTACTATATTTACTTCTACACGCAGTAATTGTGTGGGAGAGAGAGAGACATCAAATGGAAGCAATAAGCAAGAAGACATTGTAGACAACCCTTCTTAGGAGTTTCTTTATGAATCAACATGCTTTTTTTGCCTTTCAACAAGGAAAGAAAAACGAGATATCTCGAATTTATTTTTATTCAGATTTCTATTCACCCACGTCTATTTATGAATTTAAAAAAAAAAAAAAAAAAAGTGTAAAAACCAAAGATAGCATTTCTTTGAAAATTTGTGTCGAATGAATGAATGAGATTCTTTGAGGACAGAACAAAATCGAAAATAAGCCGCTTCTTATGACTTTTTTTAGCCTGCAATCTTCATCTAAGTTTATATTTTGTTAATATTTTTGGTAACCAGAGAAGGGTAAGATTTGAAAAAATAAAATTTATTCATTCAAAATCAAATGTTTTAATAAAAAAAAAATGTACAATAGGATGTGTAGGCAGGAGGAATACATATGGAAAGGATAGCCAAAAACGCCTGATTTTGTGTTGACTATTTTTTTTTTTTTTTTTGTATATCGTCTTTCTGCTGCCTCTTTTTAGAGAATTTAAAAACAAAACAAAAAAAGACACTTAAAATGTTCAGCCCTAATCTCCAGGTGGCTAAAGAAAATCCCACCCCAAATAGAGAAGAATGGGTTAGAAAGGAGTCACGTGACTAAAAGATTAAGAAACCCTTGGAGATGGCAAGTAGGGTATTTTGGAGGGGTGTAATTTCCGCTTCCATTATCAAAATTTAGTGTTTTGTAGATTTCTAACATAAATTTCCAAGTGTCGAAAGAATTAAAATTTATATGCTGTTTTAGTCAGATTTTCAAAGAAAGTAATTCTAGGTTAGTACAGAACAAGAAACCCGCTCACCATGGAATGAATTACTACTAAGAACCCACATAGTAGTAAGTAGTAGTAGTAGTAATAAGAATAAAAACCGAAAAGATGGAATGAATTCACAGGAAGAATGAAAATGTTCAGTTCTTCAATCAATCAATTCAAGGGTTACCCTCTTAGTCTTTTGTTTTAAAAAGAAGGGAGGCGGGAAAAAATGTTGGTTTTTTAATTCTTTATAAAGAAGCATCAGGAACGAAGATATCTGTGGACACACCTGTAACTGGAAAATTCTACCAGTTTGTGACCCCCACCCCCGAGGTGGAAGCACGCAAAACACGACGATTCTTTAGCCAACAAGTGAAACAAGGGCAATCCTTTCTAGAGGAATTGAGACTCAGTCAGTGTCCAGAGAATTTAACCAACGACCCACCCACCTAAATACATCCTCACTTACCGAAAAATAAAATAAAATATCCGTGGGTAGCTATTTGATTCCAGATTTTATGGAACAGAAACATTAAAAATATTTTCATTTTTGCTTTAATTAAGAATTGGACAGTGATGGTAAAAAGCACTTTTTTTAAAAATTAGTAGCTTAGTACACATGTACCTGGATGATACTACATACCAATATACTATTTTTATTTGAAAGTATTTTCGTGGAATATATAATATAGTTTAAAATTAAAAAAAATATCAAGTAATTTATAACATAAATGATCGTTCACATAATGGTTATGTTTTATTGTGATACATTCAATACATTTATTACGACTGCTACTAGTAGCACTTGTATGTGTCTGTAGAGAAATAAATTACATTTTCTCTTGTTAAGTTTATTCAAAAAGAATAGAGTCATTGCCATGATGAGGAATTTTAGAAATTTCATATTTAGAAATAAATCACTTTCAATATTCTAAAAAAAAAAAAAAAAAAAAAAAATTTAAAGAAAAATATTTATGTAACAGAACTAGAAATGTTATAAATACGGATGAGGATTTTTTTTTTTTTTTTTAAAGATGTGAAAATTAATTGGCATCATTTCTATTCTTTAGATAGACTAAAAATTTCCGATAAGATTTTACAGGAATGAAAAACCGTTATTAAATAAAATAAAAAATAACCCCAAAAAACAGGATATTTTTTCTTTTTGTTCATGACAACGATATTGTAATTCGACTAAATTTTTTACATTTCATTTTTTCGCTAAACTTGGATTGATAAAACTAAAGGATTATTTTAAAATAGTTATGGGATATCAATTAATAACAGGATGGAGAGAGAGAGAAAAATAAGGTTTCAGATTTGGAAAAAATGCCAATTAAAAATAAGAGAGAAAAAAAAAAATTGAATTTTGAATTACGTTCCCTCTCGCCAGCATGTGCGTGTGAGTCATTGTTGGGATAATTTCTTCACCTCAAGTTTAAAAAAGAAAAAAAATCATATTTTAAGTAATTTGAACATTTTTAAAGTTTTTATTTGTCATTTTTTTTTTATCGAAGTAGAGATGAACATAATTTGCGATCATTGCAAAGAAGAAAAGCCTTTCTTAGAAGAAAGGCCAATATTACAATTTGAAGACGTCATTTCAGTATTTCCACATATGAAAATTAAAATGCCAGTTCCTTTTTTTTGTTTTTAAGATGGTATAGAAAATAAGAGTGTATTTAAATGGAAGGGAATATTGTTTAATGTTTTAGAAATTTTTAAACAAAAATAAAAAGTGGATCAATATTAAGCAAGCTGTTCGTTGTTAAATGTTATTTAAAAAAAAAAAAATATGTGATTGTCAAAGTAAAGAGGATAGACTTCATTTCAAACAAGACTAAGAATTTTATTTTTAACGTTTTTGAAAAACAAAACAAAAATCGTTGCGGTAAGTTTTAATTAAAAAGACAAGCAAACATTTTTTATAGTAAGACTGACAATAAAAATTAAAAATCTAATTGTGATTAAATTGAATTCAACTGCGTATTATTTGCTAGTTTTAGACCAGAGACATTTTAATTTATTTCCCAAATTTACTTGTAAATTCAAAATTGAAATAAAATTTTTCTCTAAGACGATTTTATAAAGAAATTAAAAGACTATTTTAAAATACTAGCTAGCTGCTAAATGGTAATTTTTTAGGAGAATGTTTCAAGCCTTAAAAGTACCATTTATGAGGAAAAAAAAAGAAATCACCGAAAATAATACTTGCCAATTTCATTCTTAAAAACTAAAAAGGTCTTGATTGTATTTTGTTTTATTTTTATTAGTTATGTTTTGTAATAAAAAGTAATATAAACAAAGAAATTTTCAGTTAAAATAATGATTGATGTTGGAGGAAGAAAGAAACATGTGTGATTGTGTGAATTTGACAATCAGGTTAAGACTTTTTTGTCATGTCAAAAGGACGGACTTTTCACTGGGGGGGGGAAGAAACAATAATTCAGTTATATATTTTTAATAAAGGTACTCTAAAGTTTAAACAGTTAAAGTACCTTAAAAAATAACTTAAATATTTAACTTGTGAGCCAAAGCAAAAACAGAACACTTAAGTTAAAAATTATAAGTTTTTTTTGTTGTTGTGGTGTGTGCGAGAATAAAAAAATGGGAAAGACAAAAAAATATTTTGCAAAATAAAAACTTGGTGAATAAACTGGATTAAGTTGAAGGCATCAAAAATATTTTTTTTAATTTCTTAAAAACAGGAAAAAAAAAGGGGGGTGTTAAGTATTTTTTATCATGTCATTGAATAAGATGATTAAGAAAAGAAGGCTTACTTTTAAATTTAATTAAAAGAAATGTTTATTTATGTAAAAGAATAAATAAGTGTAAACATGGGAAATATTTTGATGTTTTACTTAAATTGATGTATATAATACTTTTTAAAATTATCATTTAATAAAAAGGTGTAGAAATGTTTATAAGAAAGAATTTATTCACCAAAGAAAAACAATTGTCGTTCTCTAACAGCTAAAAAAAAAAAAAAAAAATGATCTGGTTTCGTTTTTACAAATACATTTTTAAATCGGATATGATTCTGAGAATGAAGTCAAATAATTAATTCTGAATTTGTCCATGAAGTAAAAGATGTTCAATGTTTATTTAAAAAAAGAATAAAGAAGACAGATAAGGAAGCTGGCAGGACAAATAAACGTGTATTTTTTTTCTCTCTCTCCAGGTAAACGGATCATCAAAATTATTTGTTAAACATAAAAGTAAAACACATACGAATTAATTATTTTAATTATTGTTTTAATTAAATTTATGTCCGTATTAAATATTAAGTCAGGTTACATTACAATTTTTAAGATAAAAATCTTAAATTAGCATTTGCAAAGCAACAGACTCGAAAATGGAGAAAAAAGTATAAACGAAAAATCCACAAAAATAAGCAAAAAAAAAAAAAAAAAAAAACCTTTTTTTAAAAAATCTCAAAACAAATCGAAATAATTCATAAAACTAATTTATCTTTTTCTATATTTAATACAATTCAATA
>CAHIKZ030001531.1:125000-145000 GCA_903632075.3 Acanthosepion pharaonis | reverse complement strand
CTTTCAAGAACTGAGTAAAGAACAGAAAAATAACATTAGGATTAAATAAAAGTGTAATGAATTGCTATGTATAACTTCTATGGCAGTGAAAGGTGGACATTTTAGTCATAAATGAAGGAAAGGCTTAGCACCAGTTCATGACTGTTGAACTCTCTGCTTTGGCAGAGAGAAACCCGGACGAAGCTTTGCCGAAGGGCAGGGTTTCGTCCGAGGGGTGGGGGTAGACAGGCCCTGAACTCGTCTAGGCGGGTTCAAAGGGTATATTTTTGGCCGAGCCTACGGGCTCGGGAAACCCACGTTAAACTCGGCCTTGTGCCACATGCAACCCTCGTGGGGGGTGGCTAGATACCGAATGAAGGAAAGGCTTCAGGAAATCAAGATGTAACTATCAACAATTTTTGAGAATACTATGGACAGAGCATGTGACAAACGGGGAAGTTCTAAAGAGAGTAGGAACTACAAAGAAACTGTTCTCAACAATCAAATAGAGTCAACCTAAATATGGGGGTCACATAATGAGGAAAGAAGAACCGAAACTCGTAAAGCATATTAAAGACAAGGAAAACAAAGGAAGGTAGTAAGTTAATTATTTCAAACGTTTGTAGAAATGGATGTACAAGTAGCTTAAAAAATGGGAATGATAAAAGAGAAAGTGTTGTTAAGAGAAACAAAATACAAGAAACTGTGGAGAACCATGATCATTCACGTCTTGAAGAAACACAGCTCATACACAGAGAAATAGAGCGAGAATTGAGGAATTTAATATAATGGACACATTTATACATCTGTAGAAAAACCACCAGAAAACCTGCGACAGACATGGAAATCTTTCTCAAATCTTTGTTCGTGAAACCAACCTCAGACACCTGAACAAGCAAAGAACAGGCGTTCTTCCTTTTATCTACCGTGTCCCTTAAGGACGTGGACGATCATGGTTATCTACAACTTTCTATCCTTTGTACCTCGTACTATCTCTTTCATTCCCCGTTCTGCTATGCATGTACACGGACTCGTTGGGTAGGTGACCCGCTGTTTCCTCCGGCACCTCTCGACTTCCATATATCTTGTGAGTGTCAAATTCTCCACCTTCCTCATTATGTGTCTCTGAAATTTCAGATATCTCTTTCCGATTCTAAGTATCATTTATTTGTTGTAACTTCTCTTAAAACAGACTCGCTGCTCACATGTTATTAGAAATTGAAAACAATGACTACAATGTTTTACAAGTTCACGTTCTAGCCTCTTGCCCCGACTTTCACCCCTGCTTCCAAAACTGACTAACAAAGCCTTGATCCTTATCAGAGATGAGCATATATTTTCTGACGAACGAGAGAGCTGGAAATCTAAAAAGGAATTTAACTACCCTTGCTTTGACCATCGTGTCATAAAGTAGGGGGTAATGCTCACAACTTGTCGGACCCTTGCTTCCAAAAACCATCTCCTAAACCTTTGATTCTTATCAGAGATAAGAATATATTTTCAGACCGAGAAAGTGTATAGCAATTTTTGAGAGAAAAGTTCCTGATATTTCTGAGACTTCTAATCTCGATGAATACGCGCCTCTTTGGCAGTGAGTATTTGACAACGTTTGTGATAACATCAGGTCGGCGACAGTAACACCAGTCATCTTTGCAACCTGTTTCAAAGAAGAAATCTACATGCTGGGCTCTAAAGACAAAACGTCGGCCCTCTACTAAAAACTACTTGAGATCTGTTTTCTAGGACCTTGAAATTCCTGTCGTCGGCCTATGAACTCACTCAATTACAAACCACGGATCTTCCGATCGAGTCTTTATTCTTTCGCCTAAAAGAGAGAATTGTCCGCTCTAAACGTTCAAGCTGTTGTTACTTTTATCGATTCTATTACCTTTAACCTTAACCCTTTCATGTGGGAAAGCCTGGACAAACTACCCACACTGTTAAACATTTTTTTTATTTGGTAAGAAAAACCCTACGAAAAAAAAAACTTCAGATAAACGTTTGAGATAACATTTAATTTAGACAAAGACAGACGAAACGAGCCGAATTTATAAAACAGACGATAAATTTATTGTTACATAAGGTCCTCAGAAAGGTAAACAATATAAAAATAAATGAAGAAAGGGGGGAAATACTTCTCTGAATAGTTTTCAAAGAATAGGTATAATTTTCGAAGCGAAACTCGTGGTAGCAGCGATAACAGTACAATCACACCAGCCGAAGAATTTTTCTTTGATGTGGGAGTGGCTTTGATGTTCCTTTCAATTCTCGTCTGGTGGTCGTCAAATTTCTTCTGTTCCGTTTTGTTCCTTGACCGGGGCCACCTTCTTTCGATGGTCTCGGCCGACCTGGGTTCATGGAGCAGCTGTTCGTCTACTGCACGAATTCAATTCCTGGTTTTCCTTTTAATCACCCAGATAGGCTTCAGATTCACTTCTCGGAATTTGGAGGGAAACCTTTTGATTGGTTCCGAATGAAAACCAAACGCAGCTATTTTCCCACAAACCGGAACTGTCCAAAAATATTTTTGAAATTCAAAAGTTTAAGCAAGAGCCCAACATAGCATCTGTTTTCTTTCATAAAAGCGGATGATACACGCTTAAGCAGCTTAAATTTCCTATACTGTCTATGGTATTATCATATCAGCATTCTTCTGTAAAACACGTTTCAAGTCTCCAATTTATTTGTGAGGAAATTGTGTGACAGTCATTGCTATATAAGAGGAAAATATTTACATAGAAACAAAGAAACGAGTACTGAACTAACATAATTTTCCTGTTTCTTAATACTTTGCTTAGCTTTTCAAAGGCACTTTTCGCTATTCCAATGCGTCCTCGGATTTTGGTGTCTCATTTTTCGTCACCTGTTAAAACCCTGTAGAAGGCACACCATAAAATTATATGATGATAAGTATTTAAAACAAGCATATAGGGAATGTTCCATTCTGTATGGTTGAGAAGAAAGAAAAAAAAACGAAAAAAAAAAATTCTCGGATACTTTTTAGAATAATCTTGATTAACTGGCGCTATTAATGAGAAAAATGACAAATCCAAATTTAGTATCGCTTCTGTCACATGTAGCCCAGCCTGCTAACACTGTGGATCAACAATATTTCATTAATAAGTGAATATTAAGTGGCAGATCAGTTTTTATTACAATCAGTTTATAAACCGAACGCTCACCTTTTCCCATAGTATATATTCCATATCTTTATCTACAACTTTAGAAACAGACTTGCAGATAAAGTTGCGAGATTAGACTACACAATAATCTTAAATTTGCTACTTGTTGCTCAATGTGGCAATTCTGATTTAAAATAAATTCTAAAAAGCCTACCTTTGACCGGGTTATTTGCGATAACATCTCGACTCGAGTTCTTTGTAAGTTCAATTGTAGGTCAAAGCTTACTGAGGTCAGATTGATGCTTAGGGAAGTTGTAGGTTGACAGAATATATATATAGATAGATAGATAGATAGACTATCACTGACGAGAATGAAAGTGTCAGTTGGAAATAAATCGTTAAACAGATATGAATGAAGAAAACTTTAGAGTTTCAAAATGGCTTTTAAATGGTAGAGCTGATCCGAAAAGTACACGCAACTGTAGCTGATTGGTTAGAAATGTATTGTTTTTGCTTTGCTTTTCCCAATTCTGATTGAACAGTAGTGTTTAGTTTGCAAGTCCTAAGCTGCTTCCACTTTTTCGCTAAATGACGAAAACAGCCACCAAACTAAATAAAAACAAAGTTTTATCGTCAAAATTTAAAAAATATTTTGGTCCTTTCTAACACGTTCGAAATTTTGGTTAAAAATCTGTTTTTTTTTTTTAATGCGTCAACGGTGTAACAAAGAGTAAAAATAAAATTATAAAATACTACAAGTAGCAAAAAAGTTCAACAGGATTTTAAAGGTGGCTCCAATGACTCGCTAAAAAAAAAAAAAGAGGATACATGATTGAAAAAATGCACAGTTTTAGAGTTTATGAAAGATCAAAGAATTTTTTTTATCCTTTTTACAACCTTCGAAATTTTGGTTAAAAATTGTTTTTCTGGCGCCAACATGGTAAATTTGTACGGGAAATTTGAGCGTCTTCTTACGGTGAAAAAACATCGATTTAAAAATTCTTTCAAAAATTACCAGATTTTAACAAAACTTTCAAGATTTATTCAGAAATGAATGAAAATATTTTTAAAACGTTTCTTTTTAAAAAAAATCTTTGTAAAAATATTCTTTTCTTTACCTCTGTTACCCCGCACTCATTTAATTTTATATTTTAATTATCTTTAGTTTATTAATTACTTAGAACAAGTCCGCGGAGAATTTAAATCAATTTTGGTGGGGGTCAAACAGGAAACCAGTTACAGAAAATATGCACTGAATCGTAAAATAAAAAAAAAATGCAATAAACCAAGTAAGAAGACATTAATTAGAAGAGCTTTTAAATTGCTTTTAGTTAGTTTTATGAATAAAATATATGGGTACTACTGTCTTAAGAAAAGAAAGTCGATGTATAATGAATTTTTACAAGAATTGTTTTCATTTTTTTAAAATTTTTATGAGAATAATTTATAAACTTTTAAAATTTTGTATTAATTTCTAGCGGTCAAGTGATATTGTTATTAAGTAAAAAAATTTATTAATAATAAATTTAAAATAATTCAACAACCTTCAATATTTTAAAAAGAATTCTGAATTTTTTATGTGTGTATTAAACTTTACTTTATCCATTTTTTTTGTGTTATTTGTCTTTTTTTTTTACCACCTACTATAACTTGGTCTTATGGCAGTTACAAGAAAATAAATAATAAAAGAAAATTAAATTAATAAACGGAAACCCCTTCAGTGACCATTTCCTCAACACGAGAAACACGACTTTTCCTTTCAAAATCCTGCTCAGTAATGAAGAAAAGACCTATCGCCTCTCTCTTTGTGGATTATGGAAACCTTAATTCATGAGGTTGTCATAAAGAAGTATCATTTCATGATGACATGTAGGAACGGTTGTCAGGGATTTGGAGAGGTTAAGGTTGTAGTGATTGGTTTGTTTTGTGACGGCATATCAATACCTCAATGGGTTAATGCCGACAAAATTTTTATTGCTGGTAATTTTTTTTCAAAAATCTATTGCTGGTAATTTTTTTTTTGTAAATTTTTTTTTTTTTTTTGTATAGCTGGTAATTTTTTTTTTTTTTTTTTGTATAGCGGGTAATTTTTTTTTTTTTTGTATAGCTGGTAATTTTTTTTTTTGTATAGCTGGTAATTTTTTTTTTTTGTATAGCTGGTAATTTTTTTTTTTTTTCAAAAATGTATTGCTGGTAATTTTATTTTATTTATTTATTTATTTTTTTGTACAGCTGGGAATTTGTTTTTCAAAAATGTATAGCCGGTATTTTTTTAGCTGGTAATAATTTTTTTTTCAAAAATTTATTGCTGGTAATAATTTAAAAAAATTTTTTTTTACAAAGTATTTTCTGGTATTAAAGCCTTATTTTTTACTTTTTATAGTGTTTTGACCCCAGTTTGGGTGTTAACTATTTGCCATAGAACGGACCCTAAGGTGCAGGGCTACCACCCTAGGGTGGACCAAAAACACCAACAATTAAGAGGTGGTTCCATGCTCCTCAAAACCACCCGATCAGAAGCCTTGCTGTTGGACGTAGTTTATCGTCTTACCCAGGACGCTGTAGTGATCGGAGATTCATCGCCTCGGGAGTTTGTAACAACACCGGGGAAGAAGCTGTTTGAGTAGAACTTCCTTTGTACCAAACGGAAAACAAAAGAATCAAGGATAAGTTCACTCAAGGTATGTGACTTGGTAGCCTTACTAACTGTCGAAGTCTGGACTGGTGGGACTTAAGTATGTAGCTCGCCTGAACATTTGCCATGGAAATAGCGATAGAGTAGCGAGGGTCGAGCAGCATTTCATCTGTGAGAGAAAGTATTGCAGGCGGGAAATAATTCATCGCCAAACAAGGCCGTGTAAAATACTTTTTTTGAACTCTGTCAAAATAATGGAAAAAAAAAAAGGTTGGGAAGCTCCAGACAAACCCTATGGTGATTACACTTCTTCAGTTTGGGTTCGAGCTGTTTCTCTTATTAAAAAACGATAGACATTGAAACATAACAATCAATAATCGCTACACAAGTTAATCTAGTTGACGATTACTACTAAATAATAAGTTATATCCTCACTGGATGTTCCGTAATTGTGACTAGTCCTGGGTATGACGATAAACTACAGTTTTTGCAGTAGTCAACTTTATCCTAGATTTTTTTTTTTTTTTTCAACCACCATTTAACTTAATTGCTGCTGATCCTAAGTCCATTCTTTCACCCGGTGTGGTAGCAACTTTAGATTCCTTCTTTCAAATTCTGAAAATGTAAACAAAAAAAAAAAATCACTATGAAAGTATAAAAATACATTTTCATAGTAAAAATACCAGCAATACATTTTTATATACAACAATTACCAACAATACCTATTTATAGTAAAATTACCAGCAATACGTCAAAATATAACTTCAACAAAACTACAACAAAAGAAACATATCACCGACTCTAGTAATTATATACAAACATGTATATGATGAAAAGCTGACCATGTATTCAATTGTGAAAGCAGAATAACATATATTTTTATTACTTCAAAACTTACAAGAAAAATAAATTTCGGTATTAAATGACCCATAACGAGTTGATATGCCGTTAAACCAGTGATTTTCGACCGCCGTGCCACTAACCACATTAATATAATTCACTGGATCCTCTTAAATTTTACCGCTTTCAGTATTGTCAACTGAAGAATCAATTTTCCTTCTGCTTATCGCACATTCGACCAAACATTGAAGAAATCGCACCCCCCCACAAAAAAAACACCAAGCAAAGGTTTCACACTAAAATAGCTGAACAAGTAGTTGAATAGAAACATTGAAATAAAGTTTATATTTGTGTGTGTATTTTTTTAAGTGTATGGTTTTATTGCATAACATTTAAATTTTAATTTTGCATAACTTTTAAAATTTTGTTAAGTGTGCTGTGATATTTTAATTC
This sequence comes from Acanthosepion pharaonis, assembly GCA_903632075.3. Lineage (NCBI taxonomy): Eukaryota > Metazoa > Mollusca > Cephalopoda > Sepiida > Sepiidae > Acanthosepion > Acanthosepion pharaonis. The sequence goes on along the minus strand of CAHIKZ030001531.1, from coordinate 137,971 downwards.
GCTCTTAGGTGTGCTGTTGCTTAAAACAGTTGAGAAACACGGCGTTAAACAAATACATCAAATCAAATAAAATCATTATTGTGACCTTGTCAAATTAGGTTAATGTATAAGAAAAATTAAAAAGAAAAGATTCCTTCTCTTTAGCCTTTAATTAAAAAGGACCTGGGAAAACGAAATTAACCACCGTTCTTCTTCTTCGTGTCGTGTCCCTTCAGGCCGTTGGTGATCATGGTTCTCCACAGTTTCCTGTCTTTTGTAGCTCTTAGTAAAGTTTGTCTGTTTGCTAACTCTTCTAAAGCTTTTCCGCCATCAAGCCCCCTCGGTATGTTATGCGTTGTTTTCCTCTGTCCCTCTTGCCTTGATTATGGACCCTAGAAATGTCAACTGTCTCTTCTTGACGTTAAGTATGAGTGTCCTTTTTGTTTACATTTTCTCTAAAACCTAGTTGTTGCTCACATATTCGGTCCATATATAGTGTGTAAATTTTCAACACTTTTCTTAGTTTTCTGCATACGGTAACCTTGTTTAACCCTTTGAGCCCTACATTCCTGAACAATTTTAACCTTTCTGCCTGAGCTCCTGAGTCAAAATTCGCAAATAATTGCTATGTAATGTTTCACGGTAGATATAAAAATAGTTACAATTAAAAGATTTGAGCCCCTTTGTTCCTGAACAATTTTAACCTTTCTGCCTGAGCTCCTTTAATAAAATTGACAAATAATTGGTATGTAATGTTTCACTGTAGATATAAAAATAGTTACAAGTTAACCCTTTGAGCCCTACGTTCCTGAACAATTTTAACTCTTCTGCCTGAGCTCCTGTGTCAAAATTGACAAATAATTGCTATGTAATGTTTCACGGTAGATATAAAAATAGTTACAAGTTAAGCCTTTGAGCCCTACATTCCTGAACAATTTTAACCTTTCTGCCTGAGCTCCTGTGTCAAAATACACGAATAATTGCTATGTAATGTTTCACGGTAGATATAAAAATAGTTACAAGTTAACCCTTTGAGCCCTACGTTCCTGAACAATTTTAACCTTTCTGCCTGAGCTCCTGAGTCAAAATTGACAAATAATTGCTATGTAATGTTTCACGGTAGATATAAAAATATATACAAGTTAACCTTTGAAACCTACATTCCTGAATAATTTTAACTCTTCTGCCTGAGCTCCTGAGTCAAAATTCGCAAATAATTGCTATGTAATGTTTCACGGTAGATATAAAAATAATTACAAGTTAACCCTTTGAACCCTACATTCCTGAACAATTTTAACCCTTGTGCCTGAGCTCCTGAGTCAAAATTCGAAAATAATTGCTATGTAATGTTTCACAGCAGATATAAAAATATTTACAAGTGTTTACCCAACGTTCAGCCGGTGACTGAGCATTACGTCATTTTTTTCTACCTCTGGTAAAGCGGTGGTTAGGGCTCAAAGGATTAATATTCCTTGTCACCTGTATAAATATGTTATTTGTTACACGAAACTTCAGTTGTTTCATTTTAACGATATCTCTCGGAATTCTTACACCTGTGACATGGTTTAACTATCTGTCCACTTTTGTCCACTTAGTAATAAACTGGTGTCGTTAATTCATTCGCAACAGGGCTACTAATGTCTTTTGAGTCGAATATTTATATACTGCTGCCTACAATCTAATCGCATAGCTAGTCTCGTAAAATTGGTACAGTTTAGTATTGTTTTATATTTTTAATAAAATTTTTACTTATTTAATTGCCTCTACAGCTGGACGAGTAGAATTATGGGAGGATTATAATGAGAATCAAACTCATGAGCTCTGGCTTGTCAACTGAAGTTGCTAACTGTAGTGTGTTAGCAGATGTTAAACCTTTTCACTAAACCCGCATGCGTTGAAAACACTTTCAACAGTAACCAGTGACGTAGCTAGAGTAAACGTCACCCGGGGTGGTCCGCTCAAATGTCACCCCAATGACCCCGATTCACCCTATGCTGAATGGTTAGCTGTAGCTAAATTTTCATACATGCTCTACCTCTACTTTACTCTACTGACCGGTACGTTACTGTTTACATGTATGATCCAAGACAAAATCCAATACCACAAAATAATTAGTTCAAATCAAAAGATTTTTAAAATGCAACTGTTCACTTTAAGAACAACTAAATACAAAACACGGCAATACACAAAAGAATGACATTCGATACTATGGTCTTAGAATGAATGTTTTCTTGTTTTCATTGTGGCAAAATGGTCAATGACATCGTCAAAATCTATTTGTCTAGTAAGCTCGTTTTCAATGGACAGCACAGCCAGATCCGACAGTCTCGACTGGCTCATGGTTGACGTAATTTTCTGTTGCTAATTTTCCGGTGTCCAATTTTCTGTTGCATCATTTTCTGGATACCATTTAATTATCAATGATGTTTGAAAGTATTTTTCTTGACAAAAATGTTTTATTTAATTTTTTCTGGCGGGGGGACAAAACTGGGAGGTCATAAATTATTTAAGGGGGGGTCATATGCCCGCCTGCGAAATCCTGTGTCTCCACCACTGTTTTCAGACTATTTTTGGCACCTTAGCCTGGTTGAAAAATTTTGTTGGGGGTGACATTGTGTTGCCCCTCCTGTGCTGGTACCCAGGGCGGTCCGCCCCCTAGCTACGACACTGGCAGTAACAACCCCCTTTTCAGCTTTTGGGCATGCATAAAAATGGACAGGATTTGTGCTATGAATCACAAGAGGCTAGCTCTTTCTTTCTTTTTTTTTACGTCGGACTGAGGTCGAGATTAGGTGCTAAAATCAGCGCTCCTTTAGTAACTGCACAATGCAAATGGCTTAGACTATACATGTCACTACTGGGGTTACTGAATATACAGTTCACACTAACATTGTCAACACATTTTTTTATTCTGTCTGCTTCGTCTTTTGCCTAGTTGTACCTTGTAGGATGGTCGAACACGTGGCCATAAGTGACAACAGTTATGACATGGCCACATCATTTCAACTTCCGCTTCTTGGCGGTTATTTTGAGGTCTTTTAGTGAGTCTACTTCTTGCATGATAGTGTGTCACCCCGTGATATTTATGATACTGTCTACATAAGACTAGTGGCGTAGCTAAGGGGGGCGGATCGCCCCGGGTGCCAACACAGGAGGGGTGACACAATGTCACCCCCAACAAATTTTTTCAACCAGGCTAAGGTGCCAAAAATAGTCTGAAAACAGTGGTGGAGACACAGGGTTTCGCAGGTGGGCATATGACCCCCAAGAAATAATGTATGACCCCCCCACCCCAGTTTTGTCCCCCTGTCAGAAATTTTCTAATAAATTGTCAAAAATTTGTGAAAAGGAAAAATAGCAATGTTTTAAGCTTTTTGATTTTTTGTGGTATTGGATTTTGTCTTGGATCATACATGTAAACAGTAACGTACCGGTCAGTAGAGTAAAAGTAGAGGTAGAGCATGTATGAAAATTTAGCTACAGCTAACCATTCAGCATAAAACCTTATCAGGATCATTAAAATGACATTTGAGCGGACCGCCCCGGGTGACGTTTACTCTAGCTACGCCACTGCATAAGACATTGCCTGAAATGGTTCTGTATCATCTAATTCCTAATGCATGGTTTCTTCTCTGTAATTCTACTGTTAATGTCCAAGATTTGCAGGCGTACAGAAAGATTGAGATGGCCAAATTTACGCAAGTTTGATCTTTGATTTCAGGCAAATGTTCTTGCCTTTTCAGATTGTTCGTTGATTTGCGACGGCTGCCATTGTTTGTGCTGCTGTTGAAATTATTTCTATTCTGAAGTCCTCTTCGCTGACAATCGAACCAAGATATTTCCATTGTTTCACTACGTTAAGTTCGGCTTTTATCATGATTGAAATCCTTTTCTCGTTGTTCGCGATGTTGGGATACAAAAAGCGATCATCACCCTTTGGTTGCGATAAAGTCACGTGACGGCCACTTTGTGACGCCACCCCATACAGTGACGAAAGTGGTCAGCCGTTCATTAGTTTAAAGAAGTCAAACGAAGTAGTCGTTTGTTCGACTCGGGCTGAGGTTAAATCTGCACCCCCAGCAGCTTACAAGACCATGGCGTTCTTTTCTTTTGGGGAATGTATCTCCTCCAGATATAGAAAGAAAATCTGACTCGCAGTCCCCAATTTAGGGAAAAACCCAAGACTCGCCGTTTCCTTTTTGTGGAATATATCCTCGCCTGGGACACAGTAGATGAATCCGACCCGTTGGAATCTGGATCCCTAAACAGGGTTTCTCCAGAAACACAGAAGAATCTCCATATTATATGTAAGACCCTATCTTTTAGTTCTCCTTTCACCCTGCTTGTTGTGTAGATATACATTATATTCTCTCTGCGCGGGACACGTGTAAATATGTATATATAATTTTCTGTATGTCTTAGTAGCATAAAACCCTTTATGAGAACAACGCATGTTTGTCATTCTTTTCCCTTTCATCCATTCCATTCCGTCCATGAGGTACAGTGTTGTTATACACTGGATATAATAATGCCCATAATGGGGGAAATAAACTGGGAGAATAAACCTTTCTTCCAAGGTCTCATATGCTTGGTTTTTTTTTGGGGGGGGGACACTAATCTTCACACCATATCTGGAAGAATCTCAATTTCACAGGGTGGAGGTTTTCTTTTGGTGGAATCAACGGTTATGTGCTCGTAACCAGGACAAGCTCCAAATAATATGAAATTGGTCATGGTCTGATCTGGAGAGAAATGACTTCTGCCAGGTGTACATTGCTAAGGCACGATGAATGGATTTGGTTTGATATTACCTCTCTTTCATTGTCTCACAGCAAAATATTTACACATATCATTGATTTAATTTCAAATGATATTAATTCTGAAAAACGAAAGGTTAGGTCCTAACTTAAAATAAGCCGAAACCGTCAGTGCTAGGACCCCCACCCCACCATGTTCCCGGTAGAAAAACATCCCTATTCATTTTGTGTTCCTTTGATAAGGTGCATGTTTCACTCCGATAGCTTCTTTTCCAGACCTGTTGATTTGTAGAACAGACTCCTGAGAGGATGTTTCCCTTATAACTACAGTCTTGGACTAATTCCAGGGTCAAACGATATCGATCATAGCCATCCTTATAATGTGCATTTCTTTCTTAATTCTACTTTCCCTCTCCATTACAACAATTTTACTCGGTAACTCACTATCTTGAGTGGCCATTGCGCCTTGTAGTGGGTGAACTAATAGTAAAAAAGTTAGTCTAATTTAGAAAGACTTCTAAATATTAATGCAAAGAAAAGGTTACAAAGGGAAATAACTCAATATTTTTTCGAATAATACAGAGTTTTCTCCCTTGTTGATATTGACCTAACCGTATTATCAGTAAAGCATTTTGTCAATGACTTCCATCACAAAAATTCACAAATCAACAAGACCTCTATTTATATAATATTGATTACCTTCAAGTATTTTGCTTACAGTGCCATTCATTTTCGTTATAAAAATTACTTAATTTTATTTACATTATTTAAACTTGCCAGCACCTTTGTGGTTGTTATCACAAACGTTTTCAACTGACCTTTGTTGTACATCATGATTTAAGAAGATAAATGAATATTTAATTTGTAAAATATATATATGTGTGTGTGTGTATTCTAAGGCGATATTGAGCATTTCAACATACAGTGGGTACAGAAGTAGATTAATTATAATGGTAGGTACTAATTTATACAGAAGTTATTTTTTAAGTTGAAGTTGTACAAATCAGATAATTCTCTTATTTATTATCAAATCATATATTAAACTGTTTTACTAATTATGAGTCAATGAATGTTGTCAAATCAAAATCAGAAAGGCTAATTAGAAAAAAAAAATAATCTAATGGTAGAATATTTTTGTAAACAATTGTCCATGTATGTTTTCTGCCATGGCTACCTAGAGATTCTGTTTCTTTCATTATTTGTGAATTGCAATGACATCCTGGGAAAGATAGCGTAGTGGCTTCTTGTTGCCCTCGAAAGATTTTCAAGTACAAAGTTTTCCTTTTATCAACTGCTTGCCAGTCAAGGCTAGAAACATAACATAGCAATTATTTGCGAATTTTGACACAGGAGCTCAGGCAGAAAGGTTAAAATTGTTCAGGAACGTAGGGTTCAAAGGGTTCACTTGTAACTATTTTTATATCTACCGTGAAACATTACATAGTAATTATTTGCGAATTTTGACTCAGGAGCTCAGGCAGAAAGGTTAAAATTGTTCAGGAACGTAGGGCCCAAAGGATTAACTTGTAACTATTTTAATATCTACGGTGAAACATTACATAGCAATTATTTGCGAATTTTGACTCAGGAGCTCAGGCAGAAAGGTTAAAATTGTTCAGAAATGTAGGGCTCAAAGGGTTAACTTGTAACTATTTTTATATCTACCGTGAAACATTACATAGCAATTATTTGCGAATTTTGACTCAGGAGCTCAGGCAGAAAGGTTAAAATTGTTCAGGAATGAGGGCTCAAAGGGTTAACTTGTAACTATTTTTATATCTACCGTGAAACATTACATAGCAATTATTTGTCAATTTTGACACAGGAGCTCAGGCAGAAGAGTTAAAATTGTTCAGGAACGTAGGGCTCAAAGGGTTAACTTGTAACTATTTTTATATCTACAGTGAAACATTACATACCAATTATTTGTCAATTTTGACACAGGAGCTCAGGCAGAAAGGTTAAAATTGTTCAGGAATGTAGGGCTCAAAGGGTTAACTTGTAACTATTTTTATATCTACCGTGAAACATTACATAGCAATTATTTGCGAATTTTGACTCGGGAGCTCAGGCAGAAAGGTTAAAATTGTTCAGGAACGTAAGGCCCAAAGGATTAACTTGTAACTATTTTAATATCTACCGTGAAATATTACATAGCAATTATTTGCGAATTTTGACTCAGGAGCTCAGGCAGAATGGTTAAAATTGTTCAGGAACGTAGGGCTCAAAGGGTTAACTTGTAACTATTTTTATATCTACCGTGAAACATGACATAGCAATTATTTGCGGATTTTGACTCAGGAGCTCAGGCAGAATGGTTAAAATTTTTCAGGAACGTAGGGCTCAAAGGGATAACTTGTAACTATTTTTATATCTACCGTGAAACATTACATAGCAATTATTTGTGAAGTTTGACTCAGGAGCTCAGGCAGTAAGGTTAAAATTGTTTAGGAATGTAGTGCTCAAAGGGATAACTTGTAACTATTTTTATATCTACCGTGAAACATGACATACCAATTATTGCTATTAATACTTAACTGGGGATGAAGGAAAGAAATAGGTTCATGCCTTTCCAAAGAGAATTTGTGAAAAAGTGAACTGACTAGAATTTGTACCAATAATACTTAAACTACCTGCACCCCACCACACAAACACACATTATATATATATATATATATATATATATATATATATATATATATATATATATAATTTAAAGATGCATGCAAAATGCATCCCTTGATGACAAAATAACAAATCAGATTGCCAAAGCTACAATTACATTAGGGAAGTTTTGCCACTGCCTGTGGAATGAGAGAGGTATCAAACTGTATACCAAAATACAGGTTTATCAAGTGGACGTTTTGACCACACTGTTGTATGGCTCAGAATTGTGGACCCATATAGGTCCCATATAATAAGTTGGATGTCTTCCACAGAAGATGTCTTCACGTGATTTGTGGCTCTACATTAGATGATAGGGATTCCAATGCCAATCTTCTCACAAAATGCAACATTGGTGGACTAGAGACCTTCCTGAGGTAGTTTGTAACTTCTCTAGTTGGTCATGTTATAAGGACGATTGGTGATAGAATACCTAAGCTTGACAATGGACAAAGGACATTTGGACCGCCATGGCTCAGGCATAAAGACATGCAAAAGAGTAACCACTCAGCTCTCAATGTGCCTTATACTAACTTACTTGGATAGAAATAACTGGAGATATTTCTGCTAGAGTGGTATCAGAAATTGTGAAATCAGTCATATTGACTGGCTAAGAGACAAAAGACAAATGGTGAAAAGCATCTTCAAATGTTCTTGTTGCTATGTCTTGAGATCCTTGATGTTTCTCAATGCCATTAGCAGGAATGAAGTGTCACATACAACACAAACATAAAAACTGACTGTGGTTATCACATCTTCATTCATTGAAATTGATGGGAGAGTCCATGATATATATATATATATATATATATATATATATGAAAATTTCTCTGATTTAACCAGTAGAGAAGACAATATTTATGAATAAAAATGACAATAGGAAAACTGGTAATTGCTGACGCGTTTCATCCAATGTGGACTTTATCAAAGCAAAATACGTAAAAAAAAAAAAATTATTTTATTTCGCTTTGATAAAGTCCACATTGATAAAAGTCAGCATTAAAAACTATTTAAGTTGTCAGATTTTTATTATTATAAATATATATATATATATATATATATATATATATATATATATATATATATATATATATATATATATATATATATATATATATATATGTATTAATTTACATACAACAGGAATTAAAATTACCACATCGTTATGATCATTTTATCTTACAGATTGAGATTACCTGTAAGGATTTTCAAACCAATCAAGGTAATAAGATAAAACTAAATGAAATGAAACCAGACCTAAAGCAAATTTTAAAACAAGGCAGAGGAAAAGAAGGGAAGAAAAATGGAAAAAAGGAAGGAGTAAAAGAAATAGTGAAAAAACAAAAAAGAAAGAGGAAGAAAGGGAAAAAAGGAGGAGGTAAAGAAAGGGTATTAATGTCTAGACATGGTGATGGTAGCAGGAGGCAGATACATGTAGACATGAACTTGACTTATATAAGATTCACTTGGATTATATACCAACATATTATTACATATACATATATATATATATATATATATATATATATATATACTGTATTTTCCGGCTTACAAGATGTACTTTTTTCCATAAAAAATACGTGTGTCTTCTCAGACGGATGTAAGGCAATGCCCAGGCTCAAGTAAGCTTGGATGATCACGTAATTGGCTTGACTGATAGGTTCATAGATTTATATGTTGTGTTATTACACTATTGTTAGCTAGCTAGCTAATGAATCCAGCAGTGATGAGTTCTTGAGATTTAAGGATGAATAAAATTTCTTTGATTGTTTTATATTTTTACATGCATATTTTAAAAAAATTTAATTCATTTTTATGAAAATAAAACCACCTTTGAACAATGAGAGATGTATAGTATATTTACTAACCACCAACTAGTATGTAATTGCCATACAAATAAAATTGGATGAGTGATTAATGAAAATAATATATGGTGCCAGTATGTGAGGAATGCATGGTGAATGAGAATTACTTTTTTTTTTTCCCTTCTTTCCAAAATTAGGGTGCATCTTCCAATTTGCAGTGTCTTGTAAGCTGGAAAATACAGTATATATAAATATATATATATATATATATATATATATATATATATATATTATTTTTGCCTGTTTATACATTATTTTATAAATACAATTATTTAAGTAAATGCTCTGTTTTTCAATTAAACAGTACTAATTTCATTTACCAGCCTGAATATTCAAGGAATTTTGTAGAAAATATGCATTCTCCAGCAGGAATTGAAACCTGTGTCCTATATTACATTTACCCAAATATAACTGCGTCAACAGGGTTACTTGACCCCTTAAGGGCAAATGTCAACATGAATGTGTAGTATACAAAGTAGAGGTCGTCGGCTCCCAGTCGTGTCCGAGTATCAGGTTCTGTCAATCTTTTAAGTCCTACCTTCACAGTTGATGTTTATGTTTGACATGACTTGCAAGGCCCAGTCAGTGGTGGAATAGCTGTGGACTGTGCTCACAGGGGAGGGTAGAGGGAGGATGGGATCGTTCACAGTTCTCCCTCCTCCTTTCCTCGAAGTCCACAATGTCATTGCGTATTGATCTACTCCATGTCGTTCGGTCCCTGGCAGTTTCTTCCCACGAGGACGAGCAGATGTTGGTAAGTGTCAGGGTGTGCTTTAGTTGGTCCTTGTAGCACATTTTGAGTGCTCCTCAGGGTCTGGTCCCAATGGCCAGCTCGCCATATAGGATTTTCTTGGGGAGCCTGGAAGGATCCATCCTGTGGACATGTCCTACCCAGCAGAGGTGGTGGTAGATGATAGTGGCCTTGACACTGCTCACTGAGGCCCTGTCCAGCACTTCTGTGTTGATGGTGTAGCTCTCCCAAGAGATGTTAAGAATTTGCCTTAGTTTCAGTTGCTGGAAGCGTTCTACCATTTTTACCTCGCTTCTATATAGGGTCCATGTTTCGCAAGCGTATAAAAAGGGTGGAGAGGACTACTGCCTGGAAGACCATGGTTTTGGTGGCCATCATCAGTGCGTAGTTTTTAAATATACGGCAGTTGAGTCGGCCAAAGGCAGAGTGGGCTGCCCTGATTCTATTCCAGGCCTGCTCGCAGTGCTATTACCACAGGACTTGGGTGGTGATGATGGACGTGAAAGGATGAAAATAGGTGAAAGAAAGAAAAGAAAAAGAAACGACAGAATGCCAGTCGCTGAGGATATTGTTCTAGGTGGTCGTGGCTGTGCGACAAAGTAGAGGTAGATAACAATAAACCTAATAATAGACATATTGACAAAAAAGTTTCTTAGTTCAACCCAGGGACCATTTTAAAAAAGATATAACCATAAAAGTAGTTTCACACATGAGACATATATATTTTTTTATGAGAATTAAAAAGGAGAGAGACAAAAAACATATTTTCTTGTAAAATAAAAACTTGGTGAAACTACATTACTTTCAAGACATCAAAAATATTTTTTTAATTTCTTAAAAAAGGAAAGGGGGAAAAAATCTTTAAGGATTTTTACCATGTCATCGAATAAAAAGAAAATTAAGAAAGAAGGTTGACTTTAAATTTAAATAAAAAAATGTTTATAAGAAAAAAAGTGTAAACTTTTTTCCATATTTTAGTGTTTTATATTGATGTATAATAATTTTTAAAAATTATTATTTAATAAAATAAAAAAGGTGCAGAAATGTTTACATATATATATATATATATATATATATATATATATATATATATATATATATATATATATATTTATTGCATTTACCATAGTAATAAGTAAGCTTGCTTTTTTATTATTCAACATTTATTTTTCTAACCATTCCTAAAGTTCTTCAAACTTAGTGATTCCTGTAGCTTTACAGTGTTCTCTTCTGGTATTTGCCCATACATTCCATTTGACAATTCATACTTGTCTAAGACATGCCACCAAAGAAGAGAACTTGCCTAAGTCGCAAAACCGCTGCTACCGGGTCTGCCATGTGAATAAGGGATAACGAATTGTCTTTAGAATGTTCAGTACACCTGTCTGAAAATGCCTCTGAATGCTTCAATCAGAGCCACTGGGTCTGAAGATCAATGTCGCTATCAACTTTCCAGTAGAGTATACCTGAACGCTTCTGTACGCAAGGCTGGAAATGATTATCAAAGGACTCAACAGCTGAGGAGAAATGCCTCTTCACCTGCTGCTGTGCATGAGGCTAAAACAAGATTGAGAATACAAAAATGGCCCTTTTCAGGGCTACACTCCATTCAAATTGTTACCCCCCACCCCACCATTTGGGGATGTGCCTCAGTAGCAGCCAATTGTTGTTACTAATATTGATTTTTCGGTGGGCTGACATTAAACTTAAACTGCTCCAATTGAATGGCAAAAATTCCCAGTAATGAAAGACCCAGTTGAAGATGGGTTATACTGCTAGTATATATATAAAAAAGAATTTAGATTCATCAAAGACAAACAATTGTCTTTCTAACAGGTAAAAAAAAAATGATTCCTTTTCGTTTTTACAAATACATTTTTATATATAAATAAATCAGCTAACATAAAATATTTTAGATGATTCTGAGAATGAAGTCAAAAAAATAAATCTGAATTTGTCCATGAAAAAGATTTTCAATGTTTATTTAAAAAAAAAAATAAAAAAAATAAAGAGAGAGAGAGAGAAAAGGAACCTGGCAGGACAAATAAAATGTGTTTTCTTTTTCTCTCTGATTTGTCCAGGTAAAAATGGATAATCAAAATAATATTTTAAACATATAATAACACATACAAATTAATTATTATAATTAGTTTCTTGCTCACTATATATTTTAGATTTTGTTCTACTTAGTGTATTGAGCACTTTTACATTTTTACTTCATTTACTCAGTCAGTGTTTTTTTTTTTAACAAAGCATTGCGGTGCTGATTGATAATTTTCAATCAACATGGATGTTTTTAGTCTTTTCTTTTTTGACTAATTTTGGTTTGTTCAATTATATTTTTATTTATAAATTGTATTATCTAGGTTCTTTTCACATGGCCCATGTATAAGTATTAAAATAATATATATATATATATATATATATATATATATATACATGATAAAAATATATATATATATATACACATATATATGATAAATATATGATAAAAAATATATACATATACACATATATATGATAAATATATGATAAAAAATATATACATATGATAAATATATATATGATAAACATGATAAATTTATGATAACTATATATATATGATAAATTTATAATATATATATATAAATGGAGAAAGTCCGACAATTACTTTCAAAATAATTTTTATGTTTATATGTTCTTTATATTTGTATCTATAAAAATAACGTATAAACATAAAAATGTCTTAAAAAAAATATATATATATATGATAAATATGAAAAATATATATATATTTGATAAATATATGATAAATATATATATTTGATAAATTATATATATATATATATATATATATATATATATATACAAAAGTATGGTGGATATATAATGGATATATGCTTGGGTTTCAATTCAGTCATCTATCCATTACATTCACTATAATACCCTTATATGTTCGTTTGAATCCTCTTCTCC
>CAHIKZ030001531.1:0-120000 GCA_903632075.3 Acanthosepion pharaonis | reverse complement strand
AATTTTCATATATATATATGATATATATATATATAATTATAAATAATAGCTGGTAGCTAGTTCCTGGGTATTCCTGCTAGGGTGGTTAGCCAATCCCTGTTGTAGGCGCCTGACCAGGCACATTCGTGTTTGCTAAATACTAAGAGAGCCTTTGTGTGGTTTATGCTGCAACTATGTTTAATGAACCCTAGTTTCAATTTTCGAGAATGAATACATCCTCTGTTATGATCAGTAGAACAAGGTCAGTATGATCAATCCCTCAGTCATGATGACTTGTGGCTTTGTGCCAGCACAACCATTGACAAACACTTCCATCTACTCAATTTCACTCAAAAAGCAGGGCCCAACTGATGATGTGGCTTCCAATAGTGCTGTATTTTATTCACATCCCGGGCTGAAAAAATGCATCAAAATTCAAATTATTGTATGTGATATTTGAACCTGATTTTAATATATATATATATATATATATATATTGTATATATAGATAACATAATATTATGGTCAATATATATATATATATATATATATATATATATATATATATATATATATAAATATATTGAATTATAGAATCCAAGTAGAACTCAATGTCCTGGACAGATTAAGAATATAATGTAAAAGGCTCAAACACTAATATTCCATGGTTATAATTTATTATTTTAGAATTTAGAATTCTCACAATGATCCAATTCATCAGACCTGCAAATTCAAAAAAAATCATTAAAAATATAACTCCAGGTATAAAACAAAAAAATTTTTTTATGAGTGTACAAGAAAATTTTTTGGTCCACTGCAGAATATTTTTTGTAATTCAGTTCAAAGAAATCTTGGATTCTGCAGAAGCTTCTGATAAATTGGTTGGATTATTTCTTTTTGAAATTTAAGTACCTTTGAAATGTTTAGATTCTGATAGTGCAATGAATATGGAATGATAATATAGATAGTTATTTAAAACTCTAAAATTAAATTGGTCTTTGTATTCTTCTCCAATGATCCAGATAAATATTTAAACGACATTTAAAATCTTAAAACATTGTTACCACTAATGTTAAAAAGTAGATTTTTCTGGATGTCACCTGCTAATCTTATTAGCTAAACCAAAAAGAGTGTTAATATTAATATTACCCTACCCATATATACGTGAATTCAAAATTCTGAATCATCCTTTCATTATCAAACAATACCCTTTTCCATTTACACTATTGAGGATTATTTAATAAATCTTCTAACAAGATGTTTTAATAAACATTGTGATTTTTCTATTCTGCCCTTAAAAATAGTGGAAATACAAAAGATACCAATATTCAATTTTATAACCCAGTGAATTACAACCTTAATAAAAGAAAATATCTTGAAATATCATCTGGTTTACTCCCCTTTCAATATAATAGTTTAAACTAAATTAGGATATATATTTCTAAACCTCATCAAGAAACATTTCCCCAACTCTGAAACTAACCCAGCAGTAAAAATATTTAATCCTAATACCCTGAAATTAATTTTGACTATTTTTTTTAATAACCTAGAGAAAATAATTAAAAAACATAACAACAGAAAATCTTTAACAAGAGGGAAAAACTCAAAAAAAATTACTCACCAGATTGTCATCATTAATTCTCTAATATAATGATTTTTAATAACAACTTGTGCAAAATAATGATTTAATAATTGTCCAAACAAAATAATTGTTTGACTAATATCTAAAGTTTATCTTATACTATCTCTAATTTTAAAACACAAATATAAAAAAAAACATTGAAGTACCATGAGTCCATTCAAAGGAATGTTGGCGGATTCAAAAATAAGCAATTTTTTAATAATAGTAATTATTTACATTTACTTATTATCCTATATTTTTTTTAAATCTAAAAATATTTAAATTAAATCCTATATATTAAATGTAAAAAATCAGGAAAGCCCAGACATGTAAAAATTTGATGACCCATATGTTATCTTTATCTTAACAAATATATATTTTTAATAATTATTTTTTTTAAAAAATAATACCCATAATGAAATCAAAGATATGAACTAACAGTTAACTGTAAATACCTTAAAAATTTAAATATATTATAATATATTTATAATACTTTCAATAATAATTGATATGTCATTTATTTATATACAAAATTATTTTTTTTATATATGATGGTCCTCCTGTTGATATGGTTGTGTTTGGTATACATATATGTGTTGTTCATATCTGTATGTGTTTGTATATGTGTATATATATCTTTTTTTATATATATATATGTATATATATATATATATGTATATAAAAAAGTAAAGAAAATTTTTTATATATATTAAAAAAAAAAAAGTAATAAAAAAGAGGAGTTTCTAAATTAGATAGATAAAATATATAATATATCTATATATATATATATCACATATTTTATATATATATTATTCTTTTTGTTTGTATATTTCCATTTATTGTATCCAAATTTATGGATATGTTTATTTATATCCAATATGATTTTTATTTTTATATTGTATCTCGTGAATATAAATTTATATATATTGTAATTATAGGTTTAAAATTCTTATGTATATTTGTGTGTGTGTGTGTGATGTGTTTGTATATTTTGTAAACATTTTCATTTTTTGAATCATATGTTTTTTGTTATATATATATATATAAAATTTGGTTTTATATCTAGATGTGCATGTATATATATATATATATTGTATATTGTGTATAATATATTTATATATTTTATTTTTATTGTCATTTTCATGTATTTATATATGTATATATATATATATATTATATATATATATATATATATATATATATATATATATATATATATATATATAATAAATATAGTTTTAAGATGTGCTATATTTATGGGATAAAGTGCTCAATATCAGAGATAGAGCGTGTAAATATAAAAGAAACATAGAAGTCAACACTTAGAGGCGACAGTCTGTTTTATGCTAGATGCAATCGTCAGGCCACGAGTGCTGTTATTTTCTTTATATATTTATATATATATATATATATATATATATTATATACGGGTAGTCTATTTTGGGTAGTTATTTTACCGGAAGTCGTTTATTTGTTTATTTATTTATTTATTTGGGTTAAATTATTTTGCTTGTTTTTTTTTTTTTTTTTTTTTTTTTTTTTTTTATCTTATATATTTTATTTTTTTTTTTTTTTAATCGGTGTTTTTATTAACGTAGTAAAAATTTGTTTATATCGCTTATTTAATAGTTTTGTTTTTTTTGGTTTGGGAAGATAATTAAATTTTATTCAATTTTGGGGTTGATTGTTGTAGTTTATTCTAACTATTATTTTGGCAGGAACAGTTTTTAATTTGTTTATTACTTCATGTATTTATTTGGATTGATTATCTTTATTTGTTTTTTCTAACGGTTAGTTTATCGGGATTTAGTTTGTTTATTTATTTTTTATTTGGATGAATTTAGATTAATTTATTTTACTTTTTTTTTATTATTTATTTATTATACTGTATATTTTTATTTTTTTCTTTTCGGTTTTCGATTTTTTAGTAACGTAGTAACAGTTTTTTTTTTTTATATTATATAACAGTTATAGCTATTTTTTTTTCGTCCGATTTTTTTTGGTTTGATTTTTATAGTCTAACTAATATTTTGGTCATAATGGTTTGTTAATTTGTTTATTATTTACTTTATTTATTTGGGTTCATTGTTTTTTTTTTTTTTTTTTTTTTTATTTATTCTTTTTCGTCTATTCTAACAGGTGTGATTTGGTAATTTGTTTGGGTTAATTTATTTTTGCTTATTTTTTGTTTTATTTTGTTTATTTATTTATTTTTTTTTTTTTTTTTTTTTTCCGTTTTTTTATTTTTTAAGTAACGTAGTAAAAATTTGTTTTCATGTCTGCATTTTGAGATGAGCTCGGATCTTTTATTTAATAATTTATTTTGGTCTGGGAAAGTAATGATAGCTATTTTTTCCTCCAAGCAAAGTTTGCAAGTTTTTGATTGGTTGTTGTAGGCTGATGATCTTTTCCTTATTTTCCAAGATATTTTTGGTGTGATGTGCGTTTTGTTTTTAATTTCCCAGATATACTTAGAAAGCATTGTGCTGTTCGCATATTTACTATTTGTGAAAGATGTTTTGTGTGTATAATTTCTTTGTTTCCAGGGTCCTTCAGTTACTCCTATGTATACTTTTTTTTTCATTATCTGGTGATTTTATCGTGGCTTGGTATATTACGTTGTTTTGTAAACAATTACCGTTTAAGGGACATTCGTTCTTTATTCTGCAGTTGCACGTGGGTTTAATTTGTTCGTGTGGTTTGTTGATAATTTTCCTGTTGTGCTTTTTTATTATTTGTGCCATGTTCTTGGTGCAACTGTAGCTGATTTTTACTGTGTTTTTGTTGAATATTTTGTGTAGGGTGCTTGATTCCGGGAAGTGTTTGTGTAAGAGTTTGAAGAATATTTTTCCTACGTTTGTTTTTACGTTTTTGCTGTACAGTGGGTTGAACCATATGATATTTCTTTTCCTGTTGGCCTTTTTTGTGTTCTGTGGTGAGTATGTGAGTGTTGCTGGGAATCCGCTATCTTTTAGGGCTGTTTCATAGTCTTTCTTAGCTTTGTTAAATATGGATTCATTGGAGGAATTGTCGGAAAGCCTGCGGTTAATCGATTTTGGTATCTGTTTGATTATAGAAGGTGGGTGGTTGGAAGATGTGTGTATATAGAGTGGTTTATCATTGGGTTTTCTATATGGTTTATATGTGCCTTTTCTTAGGTTGAAGGTAATCTACTTCGTTTAGGTTAGTTTTTATATCTATGTCGAATCCGTTATTTTAAAAAATTTTATTATTTCTTCTAGTTTTTGTCTGTGTTTTGTTTGTTACAGTTTCTTAAGATTATGAGACCGTCATCCCTGTAGAGTCCTGTGTCATTTTTATCTATTATTTTGCTTAGTTTGTCTAGTAAGTGGATACCTATGATGTTGCATGTCTCTGCACCATCAAAGCTTCCCATTGTAGTGCCAAAAATCCTATCTTTCTTTATCCATGCTTCTTCATTGTGAAATAGTAATGATTTACAGGAGTGCTTAATGATGTCAATTTAATTTATATCATTTTTATTCATTTAATAGACTACCCACAATGCACCACTGACCTGTATATATATAAATAGCAGAATTTTATAATAGCAATTGACCTGGAATTGCATCTAGCATGAAAAAGAGACTGTCGCCTCTAAGTGTTGACTTCTATGTTCATTTATATATATATATATATATATATATATATATGGATATATGTATGTGTATATATATGTATATATATGCTTGTAGGTGTGCGTATTTACATCTGTGTATATGTGGATGTGTTGATATGGGTTTTTATGCATGATTATATATTTGTATATGTGAATGTATGTTCGTATTTCTTCGTATATGTATATAAATATCTTAGTGTCTGGGAATGTATCATATATACTAACTAAAGTTTACTTTTGTTTAGTAAGGGTTTGTTAATTGCTTCTAGACTTAATCTATAATTGTGTCTTGTTATATTTTAAAATTATTATTGACTCTACTGTAATTTATCATCAATAATATAATATTTATTAGAATATGTATTGGTTTATGTATGTATATACCTATTTATGTGTGTATATATATGTATATATATATATATATATATATATATATATATATATATATATATATATATATATTGGATATGTATGTGTGTATATATGTGTATGTTTAAGTATCCAGATTTTTTTTAAATATATATATATATATATATATATATATATATATATATATATATATTTCATATGTTTTTTTGTATGTATTTGTATATATATAAACCTGAATATTATGACATTAATTTGGAGTTATATAAAGAATGAAATGTTAATTTGAAATTAAAAGAGTAATAATAAGGGCATTTAAAAATAACTTTAAAATATATAAATAAAAGGATGTAAGGGAGTAATGGAAAGAGACTTGAAGAGATCTTAGAGTAGGGGAAAGTTTATAAATTATAATTAATAAATATAGTGTAAAGCAGTCGTAGAGGGGGAATATAGAAATTAGAATTAGTTATACTTTCAAGATTTGAAGTGTTAGAGGAGAATGAATATTATGGAAATATAGTAGCTAATTAAGCTAAACCTATATTATGGAAATTTGAATTTGTTTTTATGTCAACATTTTAGAACTAATTCATTTCTCTGATTCAATAGTTGGCTTTGACTATTGTATTTTATGATTCTAATTTTTTTTTCTAAACATAAATCACACCTATCTCTAAGACTATTAGGAGCATGTGCGAAACCTGTAATCTTCCAAACTATCTGTGGGCTGAAACCTTTCTTCTTCAATTCCTAAAATGTTTTTGAAAGAACTGCCTGGTGTTTTAGTTTAAGGTTAGTAAATGAGTACCTAGGGTATAAAATCTTTGTTTCCATTCCCCCACGGAAATTCCAATGTAAACATTATAATTTTTTCATATTTTCTTTGGGGGAAATGATTGCTTGATATATATTGGTCTGCATTTGCCCTCTACTGGACAATTTTCTTTAGATCTGCAATTACAGGAGGTTCAATACCAGGTTTGTTGTTTGTCACATAGAAATTTCTTAAAATATGGTTATTGTGATTACTGTATATATAGGCTGCAAGTATCCAGCCAAACAAGTTTGATTAAAAAGACCAAACAAGGTCTGTCTGTTTAAAATAAACAGACAGAACTTGTCAGTTCTGTTTAAACTTGGTTGGTTATGTGTGTGTAACTCAAATGTTTCTAGCATCATCTTCTCCATAATGTTAGAAAAATCTTACAAGTGTTTTTGAAGTTTACTCAGTTCTTTATTGCCTATGTCAACATATTCTTTAAGAATTGTCTGTAGAAAAATGATAATTTGGTGCTATTTTTTGAAAATCATGGTAACATATGAAATGCACATTTGACACGTTTATTCTTCACATTTAATTTAGGCAAAAAAGTGCAATGGATGCCTGACAATAGTTCATTGCTGCTTATATCAATGATGCAATCGGTGTAAAGATGTGTTTTGGGGAATAGTTTGCAAAGTTATAAAAAGATTTCATACTTAAAAAACATTCTAGAAGATGTCAGAACTTTTGCATTCACCATGGGTATAAAAAAGGGAAGTAAAATTGGTTTGATGATTTAACAGAATGGAAAATGGAATCAGCAAACAAGGTTCAAATTCTAGCTTAGGTAGTTGATGTTGTTTTTGCCATTATACATTTTTGAAAAGCATGAAATGATTTTTCCAAACAGATTAAGTCAGGGATCATTCCCTGTGGCTAGTACCATGTATCTTAATACAGACACAGGTTTAATTGAAAAAAGAAGACAGGGCTCTACTAGGATATCTGAAGACCATGTGAAATGCTGTTAAGTCCTTAGCAAGATGATCTTCTGAGGTCAGGCAGTAATTTGACCGATTATATATTAGGAGCATGCAAAAGTTCCCAGTGTTTTCTTTTGGGAAAACTAGAAAATAAATATTTTTTGCACTAATATTCACCCAATTCAAGGTGAAAGAGCCACTCGAGGTAGAAGGTTATTGTGTGATGATGTATGAGCATAAGAAATGGCAAGAAGTGAATAACCTTTAACCTGAAGAGGTTAAGATTGTAGTGATCAGAAAAGTATCCTACTAGGAGTCTGTTCCACAAAGCAACAGTACTTGGGAAGAAGCCGTCCGAGTGTAACTTACTTCTTATTAATGGAATATGCCACATACACAAGCATGATTCATCCTTGTGTATGTGACATGGGGGTTCCCAGTTGCAATGGTCAGGACTGGAGGAACAAATGAATATAACTTGTCAGAATGTTTGCCATGGAAATAGCGATAGAGTAGTGAGAGGCTTGCAATGTTTCACTTGTGAGAAATGAGTTGTAAGGTAGAAAATAATTCATCAACCACAAGGCTGCATAGATGCTTCTGAACTTTATCATGACAGACAAATGAGGACTAGTCAGCTCCAATCCAGATAGTGGGAAAACATTTTTTTTTTATAAAATAAAAATAAATGCTGAAAAATTTTGCATACATTTAATAATTTTATTTCTATATATGAGAGAAGGAATGCTATTAGCACTCTTCAAATTGTCCATAATAGATAAAAATAAAAAATAGATTCAACAAATTGATTGAAAAAATAAGCCAAAAATGCCACTTATATTATGAATGCGTTTATAGAGTTTATTATTTTATTGAACATGATACTTACAATAGTAAACTGTCACACATAACTGAACACCAGATTCAGAAATAACCAGCAAAAAACACAAAAAAACAAGGTGGGCTTTCTACAGAAAAAAAATCATGGAGATAATTCACTCTGTAAGAAATTGGGATGTTATGCGTGTGGCTGTGTATGCATAGATAACCATGTGTATATACATATATATAAGCTTATGTCCATCTATCTATCTTCATTTTTATATCTATGGTAAATAAATAGGTATAAATTGATATGCAAAAAGACTCCTTCTAACAATGCATCATCTTGACTTTTATTGGAAATAATAAAGAAATATTGCAAAAGTGATATACAAACTTATTATTCAGTAATAATTTATAGGGGGTTTTCTGTACTGAACATGATTTCAAATTTTCTTTCCAACTATTTAACGTTTTTAAAAATATAAGTATTTACCTAACTATACCTATTTCTCTCCATATCCTATATTGCACAGTTATTTTGGATTCTTAGTCTATATATGTTTCATTGAATATTATAGACATATTATGTTTATTTATTTTTATACTGAATCTTTCCATTTGTCTAATCAGTTTCTTGATGTTAAGATGAAATTCATAAAGGAAGGCGTTGCAGTTATTTTTTAACCCAAATACTTTCAACCTTTTCTAAGATTATCTTCAGGGGAAAATTACAATGACAAACATGCTATTGTAACTGTGATAATAATTCACTCTATTATAATTAACTACAATGCCTTCCTTGACAAATTTCATCTTAACATCAAGAAACTGTTTAGACAACTGCAAAGGATCAGCATAAAAATAAGTAGACATGTCTATATTATTCAATGAAACATTTTTGAATGAAGATATGCTGCCTCAATATACATTAGTATTTTTTACCTATTTACTCTGTTTCACACACACGGATTTTTTAAAAATGAGTGGCTGTTTATTAATAACATTCCAGTTTTATTAATTTTTTATTAATTTTATCCATACCATTTTTAATGGATAAAAAAAAAAACAAACAAAAATATTATATATATTAAAAATCTTTTTAAAAGAATTTCAAATGGAGCACTCTTATATAAATGTAAGAAAAGGAATATGTGTGTCTGTGTATCTGTGCATGACAGTGATTTCGGCTGGGAAAATGAAGTGAAAGATCATCCTGAAAGTGAAAAGATATCTCAAATAATAAAACTTCAATCATCTTTCCACTTGACTGCATTTGATTGAATAATTGCTTCTATGAAAGCGTTGCTGTACAATTGATAACAATTGATTGAGTTGATAACAAGAAATAAAGAAATTATCAACCAAAAGTCAAATCAGACTAATATCTTCATCTTGTTGTCAAGGTATAAAGAGATGTATATGATACAGAAGAAATCATTTTCAGTTTATGAAGGGATGCTGAATAGTTCTCAGCCTGACCACCCACTTGTCATTATTTTGATGTTTAGTCATTGAAACACTGTCTTTTTTTTAAGAAGTGTGTTGGTTGAGAAATTTTCATTGTCCCTTCTTCATGAGATTAAAATGAATTTTATATAAGTCTTTTTTGGGAATTTGTCATTTTAATTTTATTATTTTCTTCATATATTTTTACTCTTAATCTTCACACAGCTAATGTAGCATTTCAGGTAAAACAAAAAATGATTATGCATTAATTTATTCAGGCTTGAAGTTAAAGGTCTAAATGTTTTGACCATTCTACTTTCTAGGTTTCTGTCAAATTCTGCAAATTAGGAAACAAATCATTTCTTTAGTATTTGGAATTCAATTGTTCTAATTCCATTATTCATGCTAGAGAACATCTCATTAATTCATTTGTTCTTGTTAAGTCATTTTCACACCTTAATTCCTGTGAGTTTTTGGATAGTAATTCTTTCTCCTTTTCTCTCATCTTTCTATATATTTCATGCAATTGGAATTAAGATACCATTATGTAAATGATCATTTTCACCTTGTAAAATTAAATTCACAGGATTTTTCAAACACTCAATGGATGATGTCATCCATTAACTGTTTGAAAAATTCTGTAAATTTCATTTTACAAGGTGAAAATGATCATTTACATAATGGTATCCTAATTCCAATTACATGAAATATATTGCTCTGTTTATGATAAAAACATTGAGCTCTATGTGTGAATGAGTTCTAATATTTAATATTTTATATTGTGTTAATAGGATTCACTTGGATTATATACCAATGGATTACTACACACATATATATATATATATATATATATATATATATATATAAATTTCTTTAAAATAATTGTCGGACTTTGTCCATTTCATAATGTGTGACATCATTTGTTTACATTTGGACACACATCAAGCAGATATAAATGTATGAGAGAAAATCATGGAGAATTGTAGTTTAAAAACAGTAAAATCGACCTTGCTAACCAAAATGCTCCTCTGTGGCTCAATCATTAAAGCATGTCAAACTATATGATGGTTCTGTATAGGATACAGGTTCGATTCCTGTCAGAGGACGCATATTTTCTATGAAAATTTCTCGGACATTCAGGCCAGTAAATGTCGTTAATACTGTTTATTATAAACAGAGCATTTACTTAAATATTTGTATCTATAAAAAGAACATATAAACATAAAAAATGTCTTAAAAATATATATATATATATATATCATAAATGAGAGAAAGAACAGATAGAGTAAGAATCAACAGTTCTTAGCATTTACTTTTTAAAAAAGTTCTCAATACAAAGTTCCTCCACCCTCTGACCTTATTTTCATTTTTCTATTTTAGATTAGATCTGACTTTTAATTGGTTAAACCAGACATGCCCACAAGTATATTTTTTAATTCTAAAACTTAGGGTGGCCTCCAACCTTGTTAACTTTCAAAAGAGGTAACTATTTGTTTTCAAATTTTCCAAATAAATCATGTTATCTACCATTGCCTGAAGAGTAACCATTATAGTTCCGAAACATGAAAGTTTTTGTGTAGCGATGTAAAATGTTTTTATTGTAATATATATATATATATATATATATATATATATATATATATGTATATATATGCATTTATGTATTTTAGTGTATTGGGGCAGCAGGTCATTATTCAAATATATTGTGTTAAATATAACAGGCAACGAATGTCTATTATGTTTGATCATGAGCCATTCTAAGCTTCGTATAGTGGTTTTAGTTTTGGGAGAAAGTAAACACAAAAACTGTCCAACATTTGGATAATTTTTATTATGCTGTTCCTCGATCTAAGCCTTCGGCTCACATGAGCCATCATCAGAGTGGTTATATGGATATTACAACAGAGATGTTCACCATGAAAGTTGACATCTTGTTATGTTTACACAGAAGTTTGCTATGTGGCGATAACGGTCATGAAATAGCAGACGTAAATTTGTAATGCAGTTCTATGACGTCGTACATGACCAAGTGAGAGAAAGAAATGTTATTAATAGAACCATGTATTTAAATGCATTGTAATATGTTGTGACTAGTTTGAAATGTAATTTTGTTGAGTGTGGGTTGCTTTGTTTTAATGTAGATGGCCTCCAATATCTTAAGGTTCTTTTTACTGTGTATGTGTGAGTATTGTTGTGTTATCAACTAATATCTGTCTAATATTCTGTACATGGCTATGTTTTTCTAAGAAATATTTTTTAATGGCACTAAGATCAGAAAGGTGACAGGTAAGTCACATAACAGGATGTCATCTTTTCCATTATTTTTTTTAGCTTTTTTCTACCATGTGGATGATGGTATTATATTTGTATTATCAATGAGTATATTGTGGATAGAGTTTGGAAGATCTCCATGTGTATTTAAATGAGACCTAATTGAGCTATGGTCAGAGAGATGTAATGTGGGCCTTCTTGATAAGCATGTTGTAGTATATCCAATATGATTATTAAAATTATTGAATGAAAGGGCGAAAGAGTCACTATCTAAAAAACAACATATTTTAAAATAACACCAATAGAAATGAAAGCAAAAGCATCAGGAAACTGAATAAGATCAGTTGAGCGCTGCGTTGAGACATGCCAGAAATTTTAAAATTGAAAATTTAACATTCCTACATCTTCTGCATTTCATCTCCATGCATAATTAGAACTGATGTTTACATCTATATCTCCCCCTCCTGCTATATATATGATTCCATCAATAAGAGCATTACTCTGATGCAGTTACACAGATTTTTTTTTACTCACCTTGTCATTCAACTACCTAACCTTGTTCTGATATAGAGAAATTTGTATATGTTCTCACTGAAACCTCCTGATGAGTGGACTGAAGAATTACAAAAATGGTTCATCTACAAAACTTAGGAGTTGATGTGCTGAATATAACATTAATCAGCTAAGTAAATAATTTTATATTTGTATTAATTCTTTCTCTCTTTCTCTCTCTCTATATATATAAACTATTTTATCTCCATACATCTAGAAAAAAGATTTTTGGCCACAGCTTTATATACATATGGTTATGCATTCTTGCAGGTATTATTAGAGAGTTTAGAGAAATTTATAATAATTTCCTTTTTATTTTTTAAAAAAATATTAAATGCCACAAAAGTTAGGTTATGGGTAACAAGAACACTTGAATATTTTGTGGCAATGTCATTATTTTTTTTTAATTTGAGGAAATTAAAAATACATTTGAACAAAAGATTTTAAGTTTTCTTTTGAACACAAATATGAAATTATTTAAATGAATAGAATAAGTACACGGAAATCAGAAAACTGAATAATTTGTACAAAATTTTAAAGAAAGATTATAAAATTGAATCTAATAAAAAAAAATATAATTTTTTTAAACATTTGTATTAAACTTTAAAATCCTTGTGTATGCGTAATTGATATGAAAGTATGTAATGTGTTGAGCTGCAACTATATACCAGTAGCCCATTGTATCTAAACTGCACGCAATCATGTAGTGTAGGATGCTACAGCTATGAACACTAGAACTCTGTAAGCAATATCCATATTTTCAATTTATATTGATACAGTAGTTATCTAAAAATAATACTCCTGTCATAATAGATGTGTATATCTGTATACTAAAATCTGTCTTTATAGATTTCAGGTATACATTTGAGGTATTAACCAAAATGTTTGGAGAATTTCATCAGCACTCAAGAACTGAATGTAGTACAAGTTTTTGCCACTACCAATTGTGAGCAGCACAGGAATATCTAGTTTCCACTGTTTCTTTTAAAATACAAAAGTGACAGGGCATTAGGACAATTTTTGTTTTTACTGTGCTGAAAAGTGTCATAATTTATTTTTATTTGTGTATCTTCTTTCTCAAGTTCTCATTTTATATATATGTATGTTACTTTATATATTATATTTTAATGGATACCGATATTTGAGTAGACATCCTTTTTTTTTTTAAAAAAACAAAAGCAAAAAAAAAACAAAAAAAAAAAAAAACAGTGTGAATTATATCTACTGGTCTGTTCATTTGACAAATCTTAAAGAAAATGTGCCCCACTTTTGCTGGGGAAACCATCAAAACACAAGAGGTTGGTGGGGGTGGTAGGGGGGTTAAGCTTCATCAGTTGGCAGAGGACACACTTTCTTTAAAACTTTTGAATGCACAGGCTGGTAGATGTTATTCACGCTATTAACAAAAAAAAAACAAAAAAACAGGACACCTACTCAAACAGATGTATTCACTGAAATATAATTTTTAAATTAATAACAATTAATGCTGGATTAAAAATAAAATTCATTAATTCACGAGAAATGAGGGGTGTGTGTGTGTATTTCTAAGACCTGACCATCAGGAAATTTCCAAATGGAAAATGAAAAAATGTTTAATTAACAAATAAATGTTGACATTTGTTTTATTAATTTTGAAACTAGTTTAGCTCTGCTGCCAAAAATGACAACATATTTAAGTCATAAAATATATA
Source organism: Acanthosepion pharaonis (assembly GCA_903632075.3). NCBI lineage: Eukaryota > Metazoa > Mollusca > Cephalopoda > Sepiida > Sepiidae > Acanthosepion > Acanthosepion pharaonis. Next base: position 105,860 of record CAHIKZ030001531.1, on the reverse strand, counting down.
TGTCAAATGTAATATTTTATATGATAAATTAAATATAATTTTTAAATTTTCAAATTAAAATAAGTTATCAAATATTTATATTTTCACTTTATACAATATAATTACAAATTTTATAAAATGCCAACATATTTAAGTCCTTTTGTGATTTACTCATAAAATATCAAAATCTTTCTTGCTCTGCATTTTCTTTTTTTTTATGTCCAATATTTCATGAATATTAAATTAAACTAAAAGTAAAACTAAATCAAAATAACAATTGATACTCTATCTTGTCTCCTTGCTATAAATAACAATAATTATCAAAAATTGTTAATATATACAGATATCTAGCCATATCTGACTTAAACAGTTTATCCATAAAACCAACCATAATTTTTTAGTTCCTTTAATACAGTATTTCAAATATAAACATAGTCTGGTAATAAACCACTTTTTCATACCGTATCTTCAATTTTTAGTTTCAAAATAAGAATAAAAAATAATTTTAAAATAGAATAACAGGAATTTCTATTTTTACATCAGATGAATATGAAGAGGTAAGTGAATTGCTCGCTTATCAAATTTACCAGAATTTTATGCTACATTACACTTGATAAATAGAGCTTCATAATTATTCACTGACTGGTGATTAGAAACTAATTCACTCACACACAGAGATAGATAGTAAATTACATTTATATTTCCTTCTCCCCCACCCCACATATATAATTCCATCAATAAAAACATTACACCACTGAAGTCCTTTTAGGGGACGAAACGTGTCACGCAGAACTTTCCACTTTCTCATTCAATTACCTAATATTGCTAGAAATAGAAATTTATATATCATGTTCTATATATATATGTGTGTGTGTGTATATGATAAAATATAGTTTTAAGGTATGCTATATTTATGGATTAAAGTATTCAATATTAGGGGTAGAGTGTATGTAAATATAAAAGTGGACATTGAGGTCAACACTCAGCAGTGACAGTCTATTTCATGCTTAAATTCAATTTTCAGGCCATCTTATATATATATATATATATATATATATATATATATATATATATATTTATATATGTTGTGTATTAACGTAAAACTTTTTAATCATTATTCAAACAATTGTTAAATATAACAGACAATGAATGTCTATTATGTTTGATCACAAGCCATTCTATGCTTTGTATAGTGGCTTTAGTTTCAGAAGAAAATAAAGACAAAAACTGTCCAACATTTGGATATTTTTTTTTTATTATGCCGTTCTGCAATCTGAGCTTTCAATCAAGGAACAGCATAATAAAAAAAAATAAAACAAATGTTGGACAATTTTTTGTTAAGAATTTTCAAATCCTGAAACTAAAGCCACTATACAAGCTTATGGCTCATGATCAAATCATAGACATTCATTGTCTGTTTTATTTAATAATATATATATATATATATATATATATATATATATATAAATAAATAAAGACTATTTTATCTACATATATCTAGAATGTATTATTATTAAAAATTTAACTTTGGTAATTTTGATTTGTACTTATAGAATCAAAACTTTAAATATTACCATAATTTTCCTTTTTTATGACACAGACAGACTAGTGTATATAGAAATATCTTGTCTCTCAGATAATTTTAGAACAAAGAATAAAGTCAGTTTCAAAGAATATACTAGTAAGTAATTAATATTTGATTAACAAGTAAGAAATGTGTCTTTTTTTAGACTGACAGGAAATATATGCAGAACCAACTACAAATTTTGTGTTCATGAGGTGCCGATTTTGTTCTTTTTGTCCTTAATGCAAATAAAGATATTTCGTCTATATAATGAACTTTGACACAAAACCAATTTAATGGGCTATCAAACTCACTATGAACGGCCTTTTAAACTATCATTTTGAACCATTGCTCTGTGTTAAGTGCTCACCTTCATCACTTTTATATGTATCTAGTGTGAGAACAGTATTTGTCTAGGGATATATGTATATGAATTTTCAGCAGTATTGTGAGTGTCTTTTCAATATAATGTGAGGTATTTATACCATCAGCAACAGTGCAAAAATGCAATGTATTGTCAGCAGTATGTTGGCAGTAGTTATTATTGCAGTATAAAGAATTTATATAGTGTATTCAGTCATTGAAAGTAGTTAGTACTGACTATGATGCAGTGATCAAGAAAAGACTCAACCTTATTACAATCAAAAATTTCTAATAAACTCTTCAGTTACTCCAGTAATTAAACACTATTGTTGACTTGTCTTTTAATAAATCATACTGAACTGGCAGTTAAGTAATAAGTGAATTAGTTAAACACATATTAGGTAAGTATGTTAAAAAAAAGTACAACTTGTATGCTTCCTAGTTAAAAGACAATTATATTCATTGTGTCCATTAGTAGATGATATAATTGTCTACAAGAGTGAAAGAAATTACAGGAGAAAGCATGTTTCCCATCTTTCTTTGTTGTGAGCATCATATCCATTGTACAAGCAAGAAACTTAGGGCAAAAGCTATAGAAGTACAATGATCACAAAATACAATTGGTTATCATTTTTTCCTGCTGCTGAGCAAAAAGATGAACTTAGAACAAACATTTAATCTTCATACATATTTAAACTGTGTTCTAAGTCAGGAATAGACCAACATTTATACTTGTCACTTATCAGTGAATATGTCAACATGATTAAAAGCAACTATTTTTCCTATATTTATCTGTTATTCATGAAAACTTTATAAAATCTCCTAGCAATTGAATATTTATTACAGTATAAATGTAATTGTAGTTATGGGCATGTTTGTAAGTAAGGAACGATCTTATTGATTAATGAAAAGTTTGTTTAGATGAAGGTCAATGTCTTTAGCTTGTATTTCCCTCTCCTCTCCTGATTGATATGTTGAGGGCTGGGCAGTTTACAATGTGATTGCAAGAACAGTGGCAGATTTCAAAATAAAACAAAATGAAATTAAGGAAAAAAGTGTAAGAAGAAATGAAAAAAAAAAAAATTTTCAAAAGCTGTCAATTATAAAAATGCTTTAACTAATAATAGCCTGAAAAATAGTGTATAAGCAAAAATAAAAATCAAGAAGCAATTTTTATAAAGCATTTTTTTTTTTGCTCATAATTCATTTTTGACAAAGAAATAACTTCCTGATTTGTATACATGATGATAATTTATAAATAGATAAAATGATGGAAAGTGGTTATAAAAAATGGTTGACATTTAAAAGGTTGGACTGTGACAGGTGGGAAAACCATTTACTTTTCATATGTGGGAGAATGTCTATTCACAGAAAGGTAGGGGATAAAAACAAACTTTGAAGTTCAGAAAAGAAACAGATTTTACGATTAATATATGTAAGGAGTGTACAGGAATGAGAAAAAAAATGTAGGGAGTAGTCAACAGACATCATATCACAGAGATCATTGTTAGTTATCTCCCCTGCTACAATATTAGAGATGCAGTTATTTCCCTTGTCATCTGTTAATTCTCCACTTATTGTTTTTCCAATAATCCACTGTTTCTTTAGTCTTTTGTAGACCTTACAAGCATTTGGCAGGGAAAAGGTGTAATGAAAGTCGGAATAAATAAAAAAATTGTGGTGGAAACAAACACTTTAAATTTAATTTCTGCTGTTAGCTATCTGATTATTTGATATTCATTTTTTATAATATGAAGCAGAATTTTATTGACAATTTCTATGTAGTTTTTTTTTTTTAGTTGTATTGGGAATTCTTTTTACAGTTGAGTCAGTAAAATAAATGCCTATTGCATGTGCTAATTTATTTATACCTAACAATTATTGTGAATAAATTGGAATGATTAATAATCTGGTAACAGAAAATATTAATAAAACTGGAAATATCAAATGAAATAAAAATAAATAAAAGATATTTTGTCTTTGTGTGGTTGACTTCAAAATAAAGACACCTGATTTTTTTTTTCACAAGAAATTTTGTATATTTTTCTTTTTCAATTCCTCATTAAAACTTGTTTCTTCTTTATACTTCATGCTTTCTCTTTTTTTTTTTCAGCTGCCATGACTATTTTTTTTTTTTTTACTTTTTCCATTCTTTTCTTTTTTCTTTAAACAATTGAATAAATAAAATTCACATATTATCCCATATTGGAGGACAATTTGACATTTTGTCATTACTTGTTTCTATTCTTTTTCAAAGGAAAAGGCCAAGGAAAACGGCTGGCAATTTCTGCAGAGGGAGAAACAAGGAAGCCATAGGTCCGTGTGGATATAACAACCAGTTATTTTTAAGACGTTGATTTATTGTATTTTTTTTGTTTTCAGGTTCACTTCATAGCATATCAAACAGAAAACAAAGTCAAGAAAGAAAGAAAAATCTCTCACAGCAGTAACAAGTACAACAGACTAGGAAAGCATATATAATTGCATTTTAAAATGATGTATTCCATGTAGGAAGGACTCAGATACATTTTATTACAACAAAACATTAATTGAGTATTTTATTTAAAACTTGTGTAAGAAATATTTGACATAAGAGAAAAATAAAAATGAAATGAAGAAAAAATTTCTTTTTTTACTTTCCTCTTTTTTTTGTTTTCAATTCAAGAAAAAGAAGAGAGTACTTTTTTCAGAAGGAAAAAAATAATTTAGGAAGTTAATTTCTTCACATTGTTATGTCATGTTGGTAATTCTTTTCTACATTATTCAATATTTCATAAACTTATATGACTCTTCATTTTAAACCTTTGACCAGTTCATAAAAATTTGATTAACAATCTTAAAACTTCTTTAGGGATAGACTTGCCTGTGTACAAATGCAAAAATTAAGAATTAGCAGCTGTATTCTACAGAACAGTAGCCCATGATTTTATTTTAATTCAAAACATTGGAAAAAAAATACAGCAGCCATATTCTATTTTTGAAACACATATCCAAACAAACATTTCTCAGCAGGTGATGTACAAAATGGATAAAATCCAATTTCTATTTCATTCTCCCTTAGTTTGCTTTTTTTTAAATTATCCAATTAGTATATAAAATAATCAAACTAGTTGTCGGGCTTTTCATTTTAAATATTTTAAGTATACCAGATGGTAAAATGAGGGAAGAGAAAAACATCATCTTTGATTATTTGCAAAAATGAGTAGATAGCGAGTTATCTCCCTATCGTTGGACAGAGTTATTTCCCTTTTTTAATGCAGCCATTTTAAAATTGGGTGTCGTAATCTTCTGGAAATTGTTAAGAAAAAGAAACAAAATATTTATTCATATATAAATCCACACAACTATTTGTAAAATCAATTAAATTTTGCGTTTATGGAATTTAGTGACTGATGCTATCAATTAGTAGATTTACTCTTGCCTTTCAACTAATAACATAACTTATCTAAAAATGTTTGTTTCTCGCGTGACATTTTTTTTCACAATGCTACCAGGCGAACTGGTACCTCATTTTTAATCTAATAACAAGATTAATTAAACTTTAAATATGCCTATCTACTGATCATCGTTAAGTAAAATGTAAAATAGAACAGATAAACAACTTGTGTGAGTTTAGTTACCAAATTAAACTAACCTTTTAATCCTTGGTACCTATTGCTTTAAAAAAAAAAAAAAGAGAGAGCGTAGCATGATGAAAAAGACGCCAAACCTGACGAAAAAATGTTATCAAAATGTTTATGTTATTATTAAGAGGAAAGAACAAAGTATTTTTAAATTATTTAAAAAAAAATTTCTTTTTTTTTTTTAGAACATTCTAAATTTTTATTAAAAAAAAACCTTGTTTCTCTTTGTCTCAGCCGAACTGTAACTAAAAACAACAAAATTTTAACACGTTTTTTTTTTTTGTACGACAGACATTAATTTGGAAGATTTTGCAAAATTAAAAATAATTGTCAGATTTTAATAAAACTTTTAGAAACTATTCACAAATGATTGAAATTATAAATATGTTTTGTATTTTTTTTTAAACTAATGGCAAAAATATTTTTCTTTATATTTATTACCCCTACCCGGCCTATAACTAATTTTATGAAAACTCTAGAAATTCATTACAGTAGTGATTAAAAGCACAAGGTTTTGACTTTTGAGGAAAACAAATAATTTTTTTTTTTTTAATCGGACCACCTCTACCTAAAAATCAGCTCTGAATTGTAACACACAGAAAAACTCAAATAAAAGAAACATATTTAATTTCAAATGCTTTTAGTTGCCTTTTTTTTTTTTTTTTTTTAAATAAATATTCGGTATGCCAGTATAATAGGATACTGAAAAGCTGGTGATTCTATTGAAGGCCTAAAAGGCCACTTTTGCATGTCAAGAAATTCATTTGGGGTTAGAGAAGTAAAAGCAGACTATTGCAAAGATCACTGAAGATATATCCATGAACTAAACAGTCAACTATGTTTCTTTTTACACATGGCAGACCCACTGATGTAAAAATGCAGCCTTAACACTTAAATAGGACTGTTATTGTTAAGTGAGAGTGACTGTCTTTTAAAGATTAAGGCTAACTAAAATTAAAGTGGAAATGGAAGTTGACTTACTATAAAACAGTTCAACTTCTTAACTTTATTAGAATGTAAGAAATAAAATATGATTTAGTTGTAATGAAAACCTAAAACACTAACCAAAAACATAATATTATTGACAATTATGAGAACAGAGATAATTGATTGATTTGTTTTACGGCTTATCAACCTGCAAAAGGTTATTTACAGCCAGAAAATATTTTTTTTTACATTGTAAGAATTTTTTGGAGATGATAGTCCTACTAATTAATCCATAGCTGGGGGAGAAGAGGTGGACTTTCTCAAGGGTATATTTGTGTGCAAGTGAAAATTATCGATTATAGCATTGATTGAGATATAAATTTCATAGACACAGTGTTTAATTGATTTTACAAATAAAACGGACAATTTGTATACTTATCGAATTCCCAGGAACAATCATTAGTTTGTAAATGTGCATTTGAATTCATGAAAATTATATATAAATCAATGTCATCGTTCATTTAAATTAAAATCCAGATGAGGTTCTATCAATTTTGTAAACCAGATATAGTAACTAAGGGAAATAACTCATTTCAATGACTGAGACAAGAATAAAGGGAGATAAACATTGTGGATATTACATTCGGTCGCATCGTTTTTACATTTATTTAACTCAATTACCAACGATGAAGCTTCTATCTTCCCACAATTTTAACATCTGGCATAGTTAAGACATTTAAAATGCAAGACTAAACAATTAGCTTTATTTATTTTTTTCAATCTAATAATTACAAAAACATAGTACAATATCACCTGAAGAAGATTAGTAAAATATATATATATATATATATATATATATATATATATATATATATATATATATATATATATATATTATATATATATATATATATATATTTATATATATATATATATATATATGCATGTATATATTATATATGGATATATATATATATATATATGTATGTATATATTATATATATATATATATATATATATATATATATATATATATATATATATATATATATATATATATATATATATATATATATATATATATATATATATGCATATATATATATATATATATATATATATATATATATGCATATATATATATATATATATATATATATATATATATATATATATATATATATATATATATATATATATGTATATATATATATATATGTATATTATATATATATATATATATATATATATATATATATATATATATATATATATATATATATATATATATATATATATATATATATATATATATATATATATATATATATATATATATATATATATATATATATATTCATTTCAAGGCAATGTGATTATTTCAATACACAGACTTCCATACATTGTAAAACGTGTGAGAGGAGGAGGTGTCGGGTGAGGAGAAAAAAACAACCATCATTAGGATTTATATTCAGGTTATTCAACAAGTAGATATTTTAAAATCTATTTTATTATTTAGTTCTTTAAATTTTCACTGATTGATCTTCCAGAAAAAATATATTTGTTTACGATGAAGGAACTCTACAGCCTTACATTTTAAAATTGTACAATTAAAAATTTATTTTAGTAAAATTATCATGAATAAAACATTTTAAACTTCATTCTGAGTGTATCCAACTTGGAGAAGAGACTTCCAACATGGATTGAACAAAAGAAGGATAAAACTTCTTCATTTTGAAATTAGGGAAGAAAGATCCTGTAAAATAAAGAAAAAGAAATAATAATAAAGTTCCGAAAGTGGATTAGGATTTTTAATTTTTTTCCCTCAAATCTAAAAAAAAAAAAAAAAAAAAAGAAAAAAAAAAGTAGCCCCCCACCCCCAAACAAAAGCCCCCAAAAATAAATAATCAGTATAACATTTTATAAATCACTCATTATATTTTTTTTTCAAATATAAATATATATATATATATATATATATATATATATATATATACCCACCTGAACACACTGTTAGATTTTATTATATAAGTCAATGTTTTCATAATAAAATTGGTTCTAAGCAAACAATGTTGTTAAAATTTTCAAGATATATATGATAAGCATGTGAGGTTCAGCCTATAATATCTGTTAAAAATATTTAGAATAATTTATTTGGTAGTGGGAGATTTCATGTAACTCAAGGGTTACTGGAAATAAAGATAAAATTATAGTCTGTATGAATTTCTGCGATGAGCACTTATCATTATTTACATGCAGACGATTGTCCTCATCTTTGTTGTTGTTATCACAAGGTTTTGGCTGTTGTGCCCTCTGTCTATCATCAGGTGTATATCAATCTGTGTAACCTATAGGGAATTCTGAACTGAACCCTTTATTTAATCTATCCATGTCTAGATATACCTTGTCTAGTTCTTATTTTTAGTACTGCTCAGTTATTGCTCACCCTGTTCCCACTGAGTCCAAGTAAGCACTGCCTGGTCCAGGGATTGAACTCACAATTACTATATTACCATATTCACAAACCAACACTTTTATCCATGGGATAATACTGGATTAAAGCATTGATTTGTAAAGTTGGTCACATAGTAACTGTGAGTTCAATCCCTGGGCCAGGCAGTGTGTACTTGGACTCAATTGAAACAGGATGAGCAATAACTGAGCAGTACTAAAAATAAGAACAAGATAAAATAACCCTTGACATGGACATTGGAATGAGAACAATCTACCCTCATAGATTAAATAAAGGGTTCAGTTTGAAATTCCCTGTAGATCACCCAGATCAGCATATGCCTGATGATGGCTGGAGGGTACAACGGTCAAAATGTTGTGATAACAATAATGATGAGGCCAATAGTCTGCTTGTAAATAATGTAAATAAAAGGATAGTTATTTACTTTTAATTTCAGAATTTATAAAGATTGTTGTAAGTCATCAGAAAGATTTTTAACTCCAAAAGGGAGAAGATTGCAATGTCACTGAATGATGGTAACACAGTGTTGTATAATTGAAAAGAAAAATTGAACAGAGAAAGAAAATGGAAACTTTGGCAAGATAAGAACAAAATAAATGGCTTTAAGAATGTCACAAAAAGGGATTTGAGAAAAATTAAAAGTGGATTGATCACCAATAAAATATTTGAAGAATCTGGTTTTGTGAATGTTTACAGAGAGAAAAGATTAAGAATATTAAGAAAAATGGCAAAAGACATGAAACTACTCCCTTTAAGTGAAAAAAGGAATATGAAAATTGGGTGAAGAAGTACATGAAAATGATTTCTCAACTGTAATTTTCATTGATGAATGTAAAGCTACATTGGATGGACATGATAACTGAGATGGAGATTAGGTCCCTTATGGAAATAGTCAACCAACATGACAGAAGAAAACAGGTAAGTGGAGTAATGTTTCAGGTAAATATTGTAGGAAGTAAAATTATATGTCCCTTCAAAGTTGTTGATGGTATCAAAATGAATGTAGGGAATTATTGTAAGTTTTTGGACAAGATATTTTTTCATTGGAAGAGAAGCTTAAAGTTAAAGCGTATATTCATCAAAGACAATAGTCTTTTACATTCTGAAAAGCTGACCATTATCCATCTTGCCAAAAAAGATAGTAATCCAATAGAAAACATGGAATCCATCATTAAAGATAGATGTATATAAGAATGGAAAGCACCATTCAAAGAAGCTTTCTGGGAAGAATACTGAAAGTAATATTAAAGCCAAAACTATAGAATAATTAAAAAAAATTAATGATTGAAAGGCTGATGAAGTTTTTAACATGCCAAGATCCGATATTAGCTTGTAAAGTAAATACTAATTTATTCACGTATATATGATATTGTGTTAAAGAAATCTCTGTCTCTGGTGTAGAATTTTGGGATGTATAGATAAAAATCTAAGTGATATTGAATTTGTTTGAATAATACAACCTGACATCCCCCACAAACAAATTATTATCAAATATTTTTTTTAATAAGAACAGATATTATAAGCTGAACCTCATACAATATATTCATCATAAAAAAATATATCTTGCAAATTTTACTAGCAATAATGAATTAATACCAATGTTATTTTTAAAAACTGACATGCATAATAAAATCTGGTTCATGTGTATGTATATATATATATATATATATTATACACACACATAATTTTCTTTCTTTCTTTGTATTCTTTTTTCTATTCTATCATTCTTTCTTTCCAACCTGATAGTTGAGCTTAACATATAAAAAGAAGGAATTCAGAGAAGATTCATTGGTAATATATATTTTAAAAACTTAAAAATTAAAATGAAACCTCTTTAGAGGAGATACTATGATGTAAAACTGACTGAATATTTATTTGCATTTGTGAGTTGATATGATTGTATGTATATTCCTATAAGCCTCTGTGCACACACACACACACACATATATATATATATATATATATGTAATATTAGTGGTCAATATATATATGTATATATATATATATATTTCCAAGAGGATAAAATCCAGGTAGAGCTCAATGTACAGTACAGAGCAAGAATATAATATAAAAAGCTCAAACACTAATATTCCATGGTTATAATTTATTACATTGGAATTGTAATCACGATCCAATTCATTAGAATTCGTAGGTCTGATGAATTGGATCATAATTATGATCCCAATATAATAAATTATAACCATGGAATATTAGTATTTGAACCTTTTATATATATATATATATATATATATATATATATATATATATATATATATATATTGTGTGTGAATTCTTTACTGTGAATATGAAATAGGGTATATATTTTAAGTGTTTATATGTGTGTGCATGTAAAATTTAGATATAAATAAAACATATCAAAAAACAATATAAATAAAACAAAGTTTTTTATTTTATCTTTTTATATATATAAATATGCTGCTGAAAATTAACTATATATTACTTATTTGGAAATATATATATATATATATATATATATATATATATATATATATATATATATTACTCAAAATCTATGATATTTATGATATAAGAGTGCTTAATATCTAGGATAGAAATTTTATATATATAAACAGTGCAGAATTAGAAATCAGCAATGCATGTTGATTTTCAGTTTCATGCCTTTAGTGATCAGCAGACCATTTCTGAAGATGGTGAAACTGCCAGCCACCCTGTAGTGTTGATTTCTATGTCCACACTGTTATATTTATGTGTGTGTGAGTAAACTTATATTCATGGTTGTGAAAGAAGCTATATACATATAGGTGTGTGTGAACATCTATATATGGTAAAGCGGGTGGGCTTTGGGTGGGGCATGTAACAAACGAAAGAAATGACAAAAAAAAATGGACAACAACAGAAAGTAAGAGGTGATTCCTCCATCTTGCACTGTCTTGACTGTCTGTCTGTCTGTCTGACAATTATCCATCCACCTGCCGGAACACTAATTTTAGGAAGTGAGAGTAGACATTGTCAGTTGTGGCTACCCTGGCTTGGGGGATGGAATGTAAAAAGTAACCATAGTCTTCCATCTGTGCTTCTGGGTTGAACACCGCCTCTACGTCTTTGTTGATTTCGTTTCATTGGATTCACTGCTGTTACTGTCCTCACGACTCATGGCTAACTTCTTCATCTGGCGAATGACAGCAGTTGCATTGTATGCTTGCTGAAGGGAGATAGAAAATAAATGTAAGTCACTGGCAAGGAAAAAAAAAAAAAATGAAAACATACACAACATATCAATGTGTGGGTGGTGTAATGGATAGTGGCTTGGATTGAGGAACTGGAGAGCCGAGTCCATTACATTCACTTATACATTTGGGATAGGTATGAATACATCTCATCTTCCCGCAGCTAGCAGTAAATAGCAGAACAGAACTAGGCCTTGGTTGGCAACCAGTTTAAGAGAAGGTAAACTCAAACTAGCCTGGAGAGGATTGGGCTTCATCAAATTATCTTGCCCAAGAGACACCACTGCTGCTATAGCTGCAGTAAATGTGCTGTCCCCATGACCCTCAATGGTTATGGGATTTGTTATCATGATTGAACATATAAATACAAACAACAGGGTTAGGGTCCTTGCTGTAAAGGTAGGATTAGGATTAGTGTCTCTATTGTAGATTAGGGTTAGGATCTCTGCTGTAGAGACAAGATCAGGATTAGGATCTCTGCTGTAGAAACAGGACCAGGATTAGGATCTCTGCTGTAGAGACAGGATCAGGATTAGGGTCCCTGCTGTAGAGGCCGGATTAGGGTTAGGATCTCTGCTGTAGAGACAGGATCAGGATTAGTGTCCCTGCTGTAGAGGCCGGATTAGGGTTAGGTCTCTTGCTGTAGAAACAGGGTTAGAGCTCCTGCTGTAGAAGCAGAGTTAGGGTTAGGGTCCCTGTTGAAGAGACAGGATTAGAGTTAATGTCTCTGCTGTAGAGGCTGGATTAGGACTAGGGTCTCTGCTGTAGAGGCAGAATTAGGGTTAGCAGGTGAGTTTCAGTAAGCATACTAGAAAAGTATATAAGAGTGGATTAATAAGTCTGTAGTCCAAATTATGAGCTGAACTTTGATCTGACCTTTTTACTGTATAACGTTTAATCTATATAATTTGATCTGTCCCGGAAAGGGATATATTTGTTCGAAGTAGCAAAGTGGTTGTGGACTACTGTAACCAAGTAGGACAATCTAGCAGGTAATCGTAATGGACTGGTCCTCCTCGTCATAGTGGTAGGCAATAGGCATAGGCAATAGGCAAAGATATTAGGCGTAGTCCATGTACCTCCACATCAGTCTGTATTTATGGCTGACACCAGCCAATCATTTTACTGTGAAGGGGAACCCAGGTGTATGCATATTCATTACATCATAATTAATAATCACCACTGAATTAAGGAAGATTATAAAGTGGACATAATTAAAATAGGTAAGAGAAAATATTCAACTTCAGTGGTTGGCAATAGAAAAAGAAAAAAAAATGAAATATAAAGAAACAAAACAAAATACCCAGAATGATTATATTATTACAAAATATATATTTTCTTTTATAAGCACTGATTATTATATATTGAAATTTAAAATTTTCTACAATTGCATATATAAAATATATGAATGAGCTAACTGAACTTAATTCTTAATTAAGGAAATTAAAATATTTTACACATCAACTAAAAAAGGGGAATATCATCATCATCATCACAGCTATGTTTTTTTGTTTCATCAGGACTTGGATTAATCTTGCACAAAGCAAAGTGGGATATAGGATCTCAGTTTATCTTTTCAGGTATGCCTGTCACTAATATCAGCTAGTTCTAGGCCTAAATTTGTTTTTGTTCTTCCAAAAAACATCCTCCCAAGTCATCTTGGGCTATCCTCTTCCCCTGCTGCTCTCAACCATCACCTCATGGACTGGCTTAATAGGTTCCCTTGCCCCACTAAACATGACCAGCCCAGCATAGTCTATGACTGAGCAGCAGTAACTCAAGGTCATCTTCTAAAATCTAGCTTCTTGAGAAGCGAGTCTGACCTGACTTCATCCTCATGATACGAGGAAGAAAATACACATGTATCAATAATATATCGACATGGGTATATCTATAAACAGATCACACAAAGTCCTAACAAGTAATCCTTTTGTTTGTATAGGGATGCTTCTTTTGATTTAATTTAAATTGTTTCAAGGAATTTTAGGTGATAGAATGATACATTCAAAACTGATAGATATCCACACAGAAGGATAATGCACATTCCCAAATTTTAATAAGAGATTGCAGATTTGGATGTGATGGAACACATGCAAATTATCCAGTTGACTTTTTCTAACACATATTAGGTGATTCTTTCTTTAGGAGCTAAGTGGTACTATCTATGTAGCCAGCTTCACACAAACACTTAAATTGGAAAAACAGACACATTGATATAAGAATTTATGCAGTTTAAATTATGTTTTAAAATGTAAAATTTACACAGAAATTAAGGCAAATGCAGGAACACATGCATGCAAAAATGCAACAAGCTTGTGGTGAAAATAAGTTCAGATTGAAAGAAATCAAATTATAAACAACACACATTGCAGTAGCTTGTGACTATTTCTCTGTAGAGATGAAAAACCACAAAAGTGGATGTTAATGAAAATGACATCCTTTTGAAGAAAGAAAAACAAGATGACATTGATGGCATTCAAGATGACAAAGACATCTACTGTCTTGACAACATGAGAATGTACATATTGCAGTGGATGCTCAAATAGTGTGGTCTTGGTTATTGTCTAGTGACAATAACATTAAAACTAAAAATCAATTTGTTAAGAACAGACTGAAGGATATTTTTAAAGCCCTAGAAAATTTGCGGTCTGATTATGGATTATCGGTTATGTGCCTTCATTGCAGAATCCTAGTGATTTAATCACTAGTGGTCTGTCCTTTGACAAATTCAAACAGAACTTTAAATTTTGAAGTTCTGGCCCTACCTGGCTTACAGAAAATCCTTTGGCTTGGCTGGAAAGCAGTTTGAGTTACCTCAGTGTTGAAAGTAGAGTTATTGTTCATAGTGAAATGCATCACAATACTAGTTCTATTTGTTCGAATGAACCTATTTAAGATTTGGCCAAATATTCTAAGTTGTCTAAATTAGTACGAGTTACTGCTACAGTGTTTAAGTTTATAAATACGTTAAAGCATTCTGACGCTGACCCCAAACATTGTGCAAAGGCCTATCTCTTTAAATTAATGCAACAACAATCTTTTGATAGGGAAATACAATATCTTGAGAATCGTCTAGACAAAGAAACTCCAAGTTTAGTTAAGGATTTAAACTTATTCAGAGATAAAGAGGGATTCATTTGTTCCTGTAGGAGAATTGCTAAAGCAGATATGTATCAATTTGAAGTTATTTATTCTATATTGCTATCTAAATGTCACCTTTTAACCAATCTCATTATCTTTGATTGCCATGAAAGATTCAAACATCTGGATATTGCTGCTACTTTGAACAAAGCTAAGGCCCGACAGACTATTAAAAAATGCATCTCTAGCTGTTACCTCTGTAAGAAGTATAATGCTCTTGCCTTTAATTACTCTAAGCTAACTAACCTACCTAAGCACAGGGTTAACTTGATTCAGTCCTACTTCCACACTGAAATAGAATTTACTGGGCATGTGTGGGTTGGTAGTTGTGAGGAAGCAAAAAAGATGTACATATTGGTTTTTATTTGTATGAACATTCCAAGCAGTCCATATAGAATTGGTGAAGGAAATGAGCACTCATGCCTTTGTGCCTGCCTTCATTCAATTTACTAACATCTACGGTATTCCTGCCCACATTTATAGTGATAATGCTTGGTCATTTCTTGCGGGTTGCAATTTTGAGAAAGAATTCCTGACTTCCAATATGTTCGTAGAGAGATTTGGTGTATTTAATATCAGACACCTTACAATTCTCTTGTATTCTGTTTGGATAAGCAGTGTGTGTGAACATATGATTAAAGCTATCAAGTTATGTGTATATAAGTCCATTGGTAGATCTTAGGCTGACTATTTTGAATTACTACTCTTAGACATACAAAGGGCAATAAATTTCAGACACCTTACAATTCTCTTGTATTCTGTTTGGATAAGCAGTGTGTGTGAACATATGATTAAAGCTATCAAGTTATGTGTATATAAGTCCATTGGTAGATCTTAGGCTGACTATTTTTTGAATTACTACTCTTAGACATACAAAGGGCAATAAATTTCAGACACCTTACAATTCTCTTGTATTCTGTTTGGATAAGCAGTGTGTGAACATATGATTAAAGCTATCAAGTTATGTGTATATAAGTCCATTGGTAGATCTTAGGCTGACTATTTTTTGAATTACTACTCTTAGACATACAAAGGGCAATAAATTTCAGACACCTTACAATTCTCTTGTATTCTGTTTGGATAAGCAGTGTGTGTGAACATATGATTAAAGCTATCAAGTTATGTGTATATAAGTCCATTGGTAGATCTTAGGCTGACTATTTTGAATTACTACTCTTAGACATACAAAGGGCAATAAATTTCAGACACCTTACAATTCTCTTGTATTCTGTTTGGATAAGCAGTGTGTGTGAACATATGATTAAAGCTATCAAGTTATGTGTATATAAGTCCATTGGTAGATCTTAGGCTGACTATTTTGAATTACTACTCTTAGACATACAAAGGGCAATAAATTTCAGACACCTTACTTACTGTTGCTCAAGCTTTTTTTGGTTTACAATCACTCATTATCTACATTACATTATGATTACTGCCTCTCTCACTAACCTGATGGGCTATCTTTGTGATGTCATGTCACAATTGAGCAGGCTGCCTTCTTTTGGTAGTCTTGGTTAAGTACGTTTTCAACAGACCCAAAAGAGTATTTAAAAAAAAAACTCAAAAGGATCCAATCCTAATGATCCCTATGTGTAGTACTAAGTTCACAACTTGCATCCTGGGCAGGATGTTAAACTGCAGTTGGGTGATGACATTAAATTGCACCAGTGACCTGGGTATGACTTCTAACTACCCTGGTATTAACATAAACATTGATTTACCAGGCATCATTTTGGGGATTTGTATGTCAGGGCCTCTGAAATCAGAGAATTTTAGGCTGGTTGTGGCATTGCTTCCTTGATTCTCAGCCCACAAAGTCATAGAACTTTGGGCCCTGAATATGCTATAAATTTAATTTTAAACTTACATTTTAATGTATCTATTCCTTTCTCTTGAGGGATAGATTAGATTACTTAAATTGAAAAATGACTCATTCTCAGTAAGTTCCCTTTTATAAAAATTCAGAAAATGTACTTGCTCATTGAAAGCGTTGATCATAGGATTCTGTACTCCTTAGAGCCTCCAGAATCATAGAATTTCAGGCTGGTATTGTTTCCTCATTTTAGGCCCCCAAATACAAAGAACTTTGAGTTTCAAATATGTGAATAATTTGATTTACTCTTTTAAAATAAGTTTAGTAGTAAAATTGCATTATTATTTCTATATTTTTCCAAGGTGGGATTGATTAGATTTATTCATGGAAAATTAAATCTTACACTTTCTGTAAGGCTTTCCTAAAATGTTTCTAAAATAAATGTATTTCCAAATGAATGGGCTTTAATTGGATTAATTCCTCCATATCTTACACTGTTCAAGCATATTTGGGGGTGGGAAAATGGGATTTTGTTTCTGCAACAAACTGAAGTTTATTGCATCTTCCTTTAAGGGAAAAGTTCCCACGTAAAAAGGATTAAGGTTAAAGGTAACAGAATTGCTAAAAGCAACAACGGCTTGAAAGTTTAGAGTGAAAAATTTCTCTTTTTAAGGTGGTAGAATAAAGAATCAAATACCTGCTTGAGGTGTAAACAATAGAAGAAGAAAATGTTTATTTAAATACACACAACAAAAAGGTAAAGGGATATATACAAAATATGAGAGAAAGAAAGGAAGAAGAAAATTCCTTTAACTTAAAGGAAGAAAAAGTGTTCATATAAAGGCTTGCTCAAAATATTTCTCTGAGTGCTTAAAAGTTCTTTAAACAAATAAATTGTTCTTAAGAGGTTAACACTCACATAAGATTTCTTCAGAGCTCTTGTTAAGGGGGAAACAATCTAAAGTTCCGTACTTTGTAGATGAGTAAGTTCGTAAGCTGACAACAAGAATTTCAAGGTCATAGGAAGCAAATCTCGAGTAGTTTTAATAGAGAGACAGTGTTCTGTCTTTAGAGCCCAGCATGTAGATTTCTTCCTTGAAACAGGTTCCAAAGAAGACTGGTGTTACTGTCGCCAACCTGATATTATCACAGACAATGCCCAATACTCATTGCCAAAGAGGCACATATTCTCAGTATTTATCGAAATTACAAGGCTCAGAAATATTGGGAACTTTTCCCACCAAAATTGCTTATATGCTTTTCCCCAGCACTCTTATTCGTCAGAAAATATATTCTTATCTAGGATAAGAATTAAATGTTTGAGAAGCAAGGGTCGACAAGTTGTGAGTGTGTGTGTGTCCCAACTTTATGGTACTATGTTCAAGGCTGGGGTGGTCAAATTCCTTTTTATATTTTCTAGCTCTCTTGTTCATCAGAAAATATATTCTTATTTCTGATAAGAATCAAGGCTTTGGGAGCCGGTTTTGGAAGCAGGGGTGAAAATTAGGGCAATCTAATTTTTTCCAGAGTTATTTACACTATTGCTATGACTTATTTTTTGTAATCACAAGAGTCTTCATTATAATTGACAAAAATTTCGGATAAAAAAGGATAATTCATTTCAAGTCAATGCATTAGTTCTTTTTTAAAGATACTGGGAGTTTTGAAAATACAACAAAACTCAAATATTTATTTCCAGGAGAATTCTCTTGAAGGAAATCCAAATCAAAGGAACTTCTCAACTCAGTAAAATTATATGTTTTCTAACTTAGAGAAAATTATATGAAATTAAAACTTCAATAATTTTTTTGATGAAAAGGTAGATATACAGGCAAAAATAACTTTGAATTCTGTCTCTGATAGACAACCACACTTGTTCTTTTAAATTTTGACTGAGGCAGAAAATTCATGAAAGAATCACTTTCAGAGAAAACATTCCTTCTTGTAGTTAGACTTGTTCAGTATTAATAAGTAGTTGAGATTGTAATACTGAGTTTTGCCTTCAAGAAAAGATTGTTCTGTACAATTCATTCATTCACCATACCAAACATTAAAAAAAATTAGATTCAAAGGAGATAATTTCAGCTCTTTTACTTCTTCAAACAAATTTGATACTTTAAAAAAATTCTTGGAAACAGTGAAGATTTACAATTCTGTTTTTGAAGAATTGCCAAAAAATTATTTAAGAACAAATTGTAATATTTTAACAAACTGCTGAAAAGTCCAGTGATTTTTTTTCTGTCTAGTGGTTAGGAGAAGAAAAATATAACATAATTTACTGGTTTGTATCTGAGAACTCCCACTTTATTTACATGTAGAAAGGTTTATTTTTTTTTTAATAATCTGACCACTCCAATCAGTGTGGTTTGTAGAACTCCATTCCACACTGAAGTGCCAAGTAGACAAAAAGTAGGAAAAAAAAGGTCTGAGCATGTGTAACTTGCACAAAATAAGCTTTTTGGGGGTTGGGGAATACTTATAGGGTGCTTTTTAATGCCTTCTATGGTAACCCCCCCCCAAAAAAAAAAACCACTGGCATAATATGTACTTAGTTATGGAAACTACTCCAGTTAAGTGTTGAGTTAATTCCCCTTGGCAAAATGACAGTTTGGAAAAAGTAGATCTACACAGGTGGCACTGCTAAGTTATTTCCATGGAAATAGTTATAAGATTATTATTGACCAATCATTGAGCTGGCCTCATATATATATAAATAATACATAAAAGGTTAATGGTCAGAGTTGAATCAGACCAGAAAACAGTGGTATTAAAAAGTGCTCAATACACATGTGAAAAAAAAAATATAAGTAAAAATAACATGTAGGGCTTTAACTTTAAAAATCAGGAGGTCACTTGAATCTGTTACCTTGGTTCCAACCAAACGGTATCCTCAGGTGATTTTTATCAAATGACCTCTTAATGCTTTATTTTTAAAAAAAAACTAATGGACACTATATTTATTTATTATTTAAAAATAATATAGCATTCTGTTGTATTGTCGAGGTGAATAATACACAGAGAAGAATGAGTGCTTAATATATTTATTCAGCACCAGTATCCAGTGCTTACGGATACATACAAAAAACACAGAACAATAAGTTACAAACAATTAACAAGACAACTTACAAGGAATATAGGAGGTTCAAATGCTGTATAGCCAAACGAAGTAAGATCAGTCTAAATATTAATCAGCTTAGTATCAACTTATTAATCAACTGTTAAAGTCTTTAATCTTAGACTATTTAATGCTATGAGCCAGGCCATCTGGTAGAGTGCTGAAGGGGTGCTAGTTACTCTACAACACATTCATTAGTTTTTTTTAAAAAAAATAAAGCGTTAAGAGGCCATTTGATAAAAATCTCCTGAGGATACTGTAAGGTTGAAACCAAGGTAGTGGGTTCAGTTGACTGCCTGATTTTGAAAGTGTGTATGTATATATATATATATATATATATATATATATATATATATATATATATGCTAACCAGAGAGAAGAGGGAAGCCATCTTGGAGTGAAGGTGACCAGAGTGAAAAAGGTGAATCCAGCAGGAGTTTAATAATAAGTACCTGACTCCTCCTGCTATCCTCTACCTTTACAAGAACCAGATCAGACTGAAAAGGGAGTAAAGCTTCTATATAAGGGGCAGTCTTGATAGAGTCTAAAAGTGTGGGTGACTTTTTTCCACCCTACAACCACTTTCCCATAGATGAGATGTCGCAAGTCTCTTACTGCTCTATCACTATTTCCACGGAAATAGTTCCACCAGTTATAAACTTCATGGCAAGAACCCACCATGCCATGTACCTTGTATAGCAAACCACACCCATTCCCTTCATATTCCCCTTTGGTGAGATGTAAGTTACACACGAACAGATTCTTCCTTCAAACTGCTGCATTGTGAAGCCGAATCCTAACAGGATGCTTCTCCAGTTGTTACAATCTTAACCTGTTCAAGTTGACACAATTGAATAAAGATACAATGAGTGTCATGACAATTGAATAAAGATACAATGAGTGTCATGACACATTTGAATGAGTGACATGACCCTTGATCATGCCATCTTGACCTTATTTAATCAAGTCATATTGCTGAATATTAACTAAAATATCACTTTTGATATATTTTAGCACAAAGTAAAAATTAAAATTAAAATCCTGTTTTGACGGACATTTTTAGAAGTTATTGCTTATTTGCAAATATTACAATTTTTCATAAATGTATGATGATACTTACTTTCCATTTTATTTTTGCAAAGTTCTTTTTCATCTGGGCACTGACTGATGCATGGATGTTCTTGTCCAATGCAGTATTTCCACTGATCCTGTAATGGAAAAAAACAAAGAATATTTAAAGCTTGACAAAGCAAAATTCAAAATACATTTATGAAAGGTTATAAATTTAATGTGTGTGTCACATGAGGCATTATGCAATGGTTTTATTGGAAGACATACAGGAGGCATTATGTAATGGTTTTATTGGAAGACATACAGGAAGTGTGGTTAAGACAGTTCTAAGAAGAACAATGTGTATTGGAGGGAAATGAAATAAATGCTCCTCAGATAAAATATTGGATTTGACATTCCAGATACTTGAAAAAGTGTAGAATGTACAGCAGTCAATAAAAATGAGGAAATCGTTATGAGTGTACCAATTAAAAATTTGATCACAACACATCTTAAAAATTCTGATAAAAATTGAAGACTAAAGCTGCTTCAGAGTAAATTAGTTTGTAGTATGTGATTCATACCAAGAAATAGCAGAAGTCTGAATTGAATTTAATGCGCCCCAGGAATCTTTGATCTAAGAAGAGTTGATCTGTGGTGACCCCAATATGCACTGGGTTCACACTAAGAAATACCAAAGTAAGCTTTAGTACTTGGTGTCATCTCAGAACACTGAAAGAGTGAGATGTCTCAAAAGTTGGCTGAGAAGGTGACTTTAAAGCCACCAAATGCAGAATTGGGCCTTAAAAACAGTCCGTGAGTATGCTGACATAAACAGGAAGTGAACTCAACTGAACTTTGGATATATGCACACACGGCAACCGATTAATAAGAAGTTATATAAATGTGCCAGTTTATGTGGGAGTTTTTTACATTCTTGTAAGGAAAAGATTGAACGTTCAAAGAAAGACCTAAAACACATGCCTTTTCATTAGCGGATGTTAATATGACAGAATCCAGAAATGAATATACAATTACTTTTTGCATAAGAAATTTAGTCTTGTATTCTTATCAGTCATTACTAACAATTACAAGTTGATGTGTCAAAAAAATTGCCAATTATTCAATTCTTTTATGATTCATTGTTCGCAGTAAAGGACAAGAGAAATGAGAATTTGTCATTGAGACAAGACACTTACCATGGATGATTGAGAGACTGTTTGCATGAATAACGAATACTTGCATCCTTACACATGAGATTCCGGATGAAGTCCTTGGCTTTTGAATAGAAGAAGGCAAAAATCAGTTATCCAGTGACTATATTTAGATGATAAAGAATCAGTAATCCATTGTATGCATAGAGGGATTTAAGGTGTTTTTAATAGCAATCAGATAATTATTAATCTTTTTCTTGGAATGATTTGATCCATTATTATGAATTAAATACAGAATCAGTTTTATAAGCAATATATTTAGACTTTTAATAAGGATTTATTAGAAACAATGACCTACACATATTAAATTAATTCTTATACACTTGATAAAATATTATTAAAAGTAAAATTTGCTAATAAATGTAGAACATTGATTTTTTTTTTCCTGTCACCTTTGGTTGTAAATTGTTAAATTAAATAATTTTCTGAGTGGAAAAATCAAAACAAATGAGAATTTAACAATATATTTTATAAAAATTTCATTGAATCATCAGCCTTCAGCCTAGAATAGAAGGGTAAGATAGACAATTCAAAATTAATTTGCATTCAGAACAAAAAAGTAGAGAAAGTTGGAATAAATGGACAATTGGAATAAAAAGAGGGGGTGGGAATAAAAGTAGAAAATAAAAATAAATGGGGAGTTTGGAATAACATTGGGTAGGTTGGAGATAAAAAAAAAATAAAAATCTAAATAGGCAGGCAGACTCGTCTGTTTCAAACATGAGAGGAGTTAATGGACTTGTAGTAATCTTGTGATCAAGAGAAATATAAAAAAAACAAACTAATTTCCCTAGGAAAAAAGAAACCACCCTACTGGTGGGAAATTGAGGGTCATCCTCTTTTTCATTGACCTATTACCAAGAGAGCACATGAATTTGAGCAGCTTCAGGAATAAAGACCACAGATAAGTTCTATGCAAATATCCCTTTCTCATGTTTACTATTATCCTTTTATGATAGACTTATCATTTGCAAATAATTTATTCATTTACAAAGACAAACACAGAGAGCAGAAACATTTAACAAGAACATTACAAAAACTTTCATATATCTACTGAATTAGTACAACAAAATCCTTCTGATAAAGAAATCCTTCTATATATATATATATATATATATATATATATATGTGTGTGTGTGTGTATAAATGTCTTACTTTGTTTTTATGCTGTATATATGTATATTTTACTAACCAAAAACAGGAGTCAAACAAGGCCCATCATAAAAGACTGATTGATGTAAACATCAGGGCCAAAAGGGTCTATGGATGCAATGCATACACTGCATGCCTTACATTTTTCCCAGGATAAATAATTTTGTATAATATAAAATTAATTATTGATAATTTTCACTATCCTCTTTGTACTTTTGTTGTTTAATGAGAAAAGAGGCAAGTAAAAGCGATGAATTTGCTAGCCTTTTTAGTAAGGAGCATAAGAAACAGAATATAATAGTGAGTGGGTGATAGAGAGAGAGTCACTAAAAAGCAGAAATTCTTTTGCTTCTGTTAGAAAAGGCCATGGCATTAGCCTTCCCAGTTTTATTATTCCCATCAAGCTGGGTACATGTAAAAGAGACTGAATAATAATGTGTACACAGAAAGAAAGCCACCAAAAAGCAGAAATTCTTTTGCTTATTTTCCAATTGTATTAAGACAGCAGACACTCTCTACTGAAGTGATGATGTTTTTATTGTGTGTGGCTGAAATCAAACACTTGCCTATTCAAAGGACTTATAGTCAGACAGATTTAGACAAAAAAAAATTGTATTCTTTGGTTCTGAAGAGTATATAGGGAACGTCTGACAACTTTTGTCACATCAAAAATTCTTTCTTCTTATTGACTTTTAAAATGTTTTAACCCATGGAGAGTATTCTTGACCCCTCCAGATTCAATCATGTGACCATTACCCAGAAAACTTTTGACTAGTTCATATGTGGAGTGACCAGCAAAGTCTATTTTTTTGTGATTAAAAGCTACGTTTTCATCTATTTTAATGCTTTAAAATTTAATTTTAAATGTTCAAAATTATCTTTTTAAAGTTATGAAAAAAAATTCTTGATATTATTGTATATTATTTCATTAAACATGTTAAATTTTGTTAAAAACATTTTTTAAAAATTACTGCAATACTAAAATTAAATTAAAAGTATTTAAGTTCAAATTTCATATATTAATGCTGGTGTTATTTTAAAGAAGAAATATTAAACTTTATCTTAAAAGAACATTTGGGTAATTAAAACAATATAATTTAAAACAATATTAATTTAGTTTATGTCAAAATCATGACTTTTCACTTTTCCAGTCATCAATCAATGCCATTTTCTGACACCTGTCATCAAGAGCTAAGTAACTTATTTAAACATTTTAAAAAAATTAAAATAAAAATGTCTGTCTCATTAAAACAGAAACTGTTAATTTGATGAACGGTGAACAAGATTAAACCAAAATTACTAGAATCTACTAATTGGAGGAGAAAGTTATCAATGATAATGTAATGACATCAAATCTGTGGTTATCTCCCTTTAACCCCCCCCTCTGGACCTTCTTTGTTATGGGGCTGTTTGAGCCTTTTTACCAGGATTTCCCTTTGATGAGGTGCAAGCAAATTTTCATGCTGAAAATGCATCCCAGAGAAAAAAAAGTTTTGGAATCATAGCTCTAACCTATCCCTGAATGGTATTGAAATCTGGTAGTTTTTGGTGGTGATGGGAAACTGTTATACTGGAACATACCTATTCTATTGTTAATAGACTCTCCCACTTATAATAAGTAGTAGTAGTAGCAGTCGCCGGGGCTCAGTGGAGTTGGTGAGTCAGTTGATGTCGGACATTACAGTATCAACCACAACAACTAGATTGCTGCGTCATTAACTATTATTTCAAGTTCCTAACGTTTTGTACGTCGAACCTATTTTAGGACCAACTTAGTGAAATACAAGCCTCCACTGTGAAAACTACTCTACAACAGAAACACAGTGAAATAATTCCTGTACAACTGGTATTTATAGACAGTGTGGACATAGGAATCAACACTATATGGTGACTCAGTCTCATGTTTTAATACAATCTTAAGACCAAGTGTGTTTATATCTACAAACGTTCTATCTTTGATATTGAGTGGTCTTCCCAATAAATACAGCAAATTTTAAACAATATATAATGTACATATCATTCTTTTTTTTCATGTGGAAAACTTTTCATGGAGATACTACACTCTAAACCAAAACTGAAGTGATCATCCATACATATATAATCCCATCATTTTTGATGGGTAGTATATGAATAAGAATAAAATAAAAATGATTTTGTGTTTGCTTACCTGATTCCGAAATTTCGTCCCAGTAAGGCGAATCAAATTCATATTCAGCCCTGAGGATTTGTTTAAATAATTCTGCATCATGTTCATCATAAAATGGTGGATAGCCACATAACCTAAAAAAAAACCCCCAAAAAACAGAATAATAGAATAATGAAGGCTTGGATTAGTAATGCAGATAATCCATTAGGGATATAAGAAGATATCTAATGGCTAGACATTATATTTAAGATACAAGGTACATAGATACTACCAGAAGTACCATACTTTGAACCCCAGATTGAACACACACATGCACAGGTACATAGATAGGCTGATCCATATGTAAATAATCCTATCATTTTTGATGGGTAATCATATCTCTCTCTCTCTGTCTCAGTGAGAGAGAGAGAAATGTTTAGTTTGTCTGAGAGAAAGAGAGAGAGAAATGTTTAGTCTGTCTGAGAGAAAGAGAGAAATGTTTAGTCTGTTTGTCTGAGAGAGAGAGAGAGAGAGAAATGTTTAGTTTGTCTGAGAAGGAGAGAAAGATATTTAGTTTGTTTGAGAGAGAGAGAAAGAGAGAGAAATGTTTAGTTTATTTGTCTAAGAGGGAGAGAAAGAAATGTTTAGTTTGTTTGTCTGAGAGAGAGAGAGATATTAAGTTTGTTTGTCTGAGAGAGAGAGATACAGATGTTTAGTTTCTTTATCTGAGAGAGAGAGAGAAATGTTTAGTTTCTTTGTCTGGGAGATAGAGATATATTGAATATTTTTGTCTGAGAGAGAGAGAGAGGGAGAGGGATGTTTCATTTCTTTGTCCGATTGAGAGAGTTTCTCTGTCTGAGATAGAGAATGAGATGTCAAGTTTCTTTGTCTGAAAGAGAGAGAGAGAGAAAGAAAGAGAGAGAGATAAATGTTTATTTTCTTTGTTCAAGTGAGAGTTTTTCTGTCTGAGAGAGGAAGACGTTGAGTTTCTTTATCTGGAAGACAGAAACTTAAAGTGTTTATTTGTGTGTGTGTATGTGTGAGAAAGAAAAAAAAAGAGAAGATGTGAAATGTATTGATGTTTGTAACACTGAGATGGTGGCTAAAAGGAGATCTTTATACTCCAAATCAGATCTTATCTGAGCTGTTATCTTAGAGAGACCAGCCAGGCTGAGGGGCTTGACTCACTCACTTCACCTGACTATACTAGCCAATCTACTTTCATTCTGACTCAGCTTTTGCTCTCCATTTATACAGACTTATACTTCAAATCCGTGCTGCATACTTGTCCACACAATGTCAAACAATAAAAAGTAAGATAAAAGAAAAACTAGTTAAATAATTATAATAACTGAAGAAAGCATGTGACCCAATCTTAGATCATTTATTGAATGTCTCGCAAAAGGGGGGATCAAAAATGAGAAGTTGTCAAGATCAAGCTTTTTATTATTATTATTGTTTTTATTATTTATTATTATTCTTGCTATTTTTTTTAATTATTATTATTGTTGTTGTTAATTAACATTATTATTTTTATTAATTATTATTAATCATTATTATTGTTATTTTTATTAATTATGATTTTTATTAATTATTATTGTTGTTATTACTTATTATTTTTATTAATTATTATTATTAATTATTGTTATTTTTATTAATTACTGTTAATTATCATTATTATTATTATTTTTATTAATTATTATTATTGTTATTTTTATTAATTACTGTTATCATTATTATTACTATTATTTTATTAATTATTGTTATTATTATTATTGTTATTTTATTAATTATTGTTATTATTATTATTGATTAATGTTATCATTATTATTATTATTATTTCTTTTGATTTCTGTAGCATACACATTTCCTTCCAGGTCCCAACCAGTGACCTAAGGTCAGAAATAGCTTCATGACATTTCCCACTGATCATTAAAAAAAACAAACAAAAAAAACCTAAGCTCACACACATTCCACAGAGATAAAGCTTCTTTGAATTGTGTGAGCTGTATCCATGAGTACAATACTTTGTATTTCCTCAAAGCATGGGCAACCAGAAATATCCCTTATGAATTCATTGGAATACTTTTCCAATCAATTTGAGGGCTCCAACTACAACTGGAATTATCAATGTTGTCATTTTCCACTTCAAGATCCTTGAATTTTGATAGTTTTTTTGAACATCTTCAAAGATACATTACAATCTACAAGAATTGCCATGTCAATAAGAAACTGCATTCAGCCTCTGCAATTATTATTATTAATTTTTGTTGGACCTTTTTTAGATTTTATTTTGTTACTCTCAAGAATCAAATAAAAAGTGTGTGTGTGTAGAAATTTTCCAAGCATAGCTTAGATGTGGCACAAGGCCAAAATTATGGGGCATCTAATGAGGATCGAACTCACTTTTCAGTAGTAATGTATCTAGCAAGCCAAGCTTGCTAAAAAATTTTCAAATAAAATTACACCACGCCGAGGTGCCCAAGTGTGTGTGTATATATGTGTGTGCGCATGTGTTAGTTGGGTGCTATAATAAATAAAAAGTTTAGAAAAATAATCAAAAAATATAATAAACTGGGGCAGGGATTATTAAAAGTGGGGTTCAATAAATGGGACGATTGGGAAATGATTAAAAACAAATCTTAAAAACTGAGAAAACACATCAAAATAATATGTCCATTATTAATATCCATTCTTTTCATTTCATTTTTTTTTTTAATCATTTATATAATTTTTAAGAAAATAGCCAAATTAAAGATGGAGTCATAGTAACTGGGAGGGTGTTGGATTATCAGAAAATGTAATAAATGGAGACAGGGGTGGGGATGAGAAGATTTAATAAACTGGGTGTTTCAATAAATGAGGCAGTTGGTAAATGCTGAATAATGTCTTTCCAATTGCAACAAAACCTTGTGGAAATAAAATGTTTTGAAATAAAATGCTTTCACAAAATCAAAAATGTTTTCATGACGTTTTGCCAAAAATAAATGTCTATCAATGGTAAACAAATAATAATATGTCTATAATCATCAAAATCCCTGTAAAATAACCACAACAGCAATGGGAGTAGTAATTCCCAATTATTTATTCTTGGACTAACGAGATACAAATAAAAAAAATATATCTGGCCCCCAGCCACTTAGCTGTTGATATAACACTTGTCGAGGCAACTTATGTCTGCCTGTGGAAGTCCTCCATTATCTAATGAGACCTTCCATTTCTACTCTACATGCCCTCTCCATCCCCTGACCACAGGATGGATTGATGGGGCCAATTGAAGTTTTGCCCCAGAATATGTGTGCAATTGTCCTCACATTTGTGGGGATAGATTTTGAGGTGTCTACGTGTTTCAATGTAGGCATTGAGTTGAGGTTGGTGTTGTCCAATATTGGTGTTCTCCTATATTATTTTGTATTAGGCCCACTGAATCCACGGTATCACAGGTTTCCATTTCTTCTGGTTCATTCGGTTTATGTTGTACATGATAAGGGATCATAATCTGTGTCAATCACCATAGAGGATTCATCAGGTTGCTATGGCCAGATCCCAGGACCTGCAGAGGTATTTACGGTTCTAGATGTGGTTAATCTATTTTCCATGTTGCTATCTTGAACTGACTGTAAATCGTGGTGCCATGAGTTTAAGAGACCCACTCCCTGGGTAGAATGATGCAGGATGTCAACAACTGGATCTTACAGAAGTGACAGTTGCGTAGAGTTACTTGCTTGCCAGTTACTGAGTATCTCTATGATTCTCCATTTTCGTCCAGTAAGGGCCATCTTGATTCTGGATCTAAACAGAATTCCCGAAGTGGGCAACAATGTTCAGTGTAAATTTGTTAGTTCCACATGTGTCTTTTAGCTATTGCCGCCTCTCAGTTCACCAATTTCTCTCCACTGTTTATGTATCTGGTATTTATCTTGTAGAACAGGGTGGTGTTCTTTGATAACATGACCGTATAACTCCAAGTTGCACATTCAACATAGAATATTATGAATATATATATATATATATATAGATTAAATTGTTGTATATTTATAGGTGAAGAGTGCTCAAGATAGTGGTTATGTATATTTATAATATATATATATTAAAACAATAGAATATTATTTTTTATATATATATATATATATATATATATATAAAGATTAAATTGTTGTATATTTATTTTTGAAGAGTGCTCAAGAAATTATGTATATTTATAATATATATATATTAAAACAATAGAATATTATGAATATATATATATATATATATATATATATATATTAAATTGTTGTATATTTATAGGTGAAGAAATGCTCAAGGTCCATATATATATTTATAATATATATATTAAAACAATAGAATATTATGAATATATATATATATATATATATATATATATATATATATATATATATATAAATAATAAATACTTGTATATTTATATTGAAGAGTGCTCAAAAGTATTATGTATATTTATAAATATATATATTAAAACAATAGAATATTATGAATATATATATATATATATATATATAGATTAAATTTTGTATATTTATAGGTGAAGAGTGCTCAAGAGTATTATGTATATTTATAATATATATATATTAAAACAATAGAATATTATGAATATATATATATATATATATATATATATATATATATATATATATATAGATATATAATTAAATTTTTGTATATTTATAGGTGAAGAGTATTCAATAGTATTATATATATTTATAATATATATATATTAAAACAATAGAATATTATGAATATATATATATATATATATATATATATATTAAATTGTTGTATATTTATAGGTGAAGAGTGCTCAAGAGTTTATGTATATTTATAATATATATATATTAAAACAATAGAATATTATGAATATATATATATATATATATATATATATATATATATATATATATATTAAATTGTTGTATATTTATAGGTAAAAAGTGCTCAAAATATTATGTATATTTATAATATAATATATTAAAACAATAGAATATTATGAATATATATATATATATATATAATAAATTGTTGTATATTTATAGGTGAAGAAATATAAATATTATATATATTTATAATATATATATATTAAAACAATATAGAATATTATGAATATATATATATATATATATATATATATATAGATTAAATTAAAATATTTATAGGTGAAGAGTGCTCAATTATTATGTATATTTATAATATATATATATTAAAACAATAGAATATTATGAATATATATATATATATATTTTTATATATATATATATATAGATTATTTATTGTATATTTATAGGTGAAGATGCTCAAGTTTAAATTATGTATATTTATAATATATATATATTAAAACAATATAATATTATGAATATATATATATATATATATATATATAGATTAAATTGTTGTATATTTATAATGAAGAGTGCTATAAATACATTATGTATATTTATAATATATATATATTAAAACAATAGAATATTATAATATATATATATATATATATATTAAATTGTTGTATATTTATAGATAAGAGAATATTTTATTATTATGTATATTTATAATATATATATTTATAAAACAATAGAATATTATGAATATATATATATATTATATATATATATATATATATATATAATATTTTATTTAACCATTTATAGGTGAAATTATATCAATATATATATATGTATTTTATAATATATATATATTTAAAACATATAAAATATTATGAATATATATATATATATATATATATATTAAATTTGTTTTTGAGATATTTATAGGTGAAGAGTGCATCAAAAGTATTATAAAAGATTTATAATATATATATATTAAAACAATAGAATATTAAAAAATTTATATATATATATATATATATATATATATATATAAATTAAATTTATTATATTTTTTAAATTGAAGATGCTCAAGAGTTTTATGTATATTTATAATATATATATATTAAAACAATAATAATATTATATATATATATATATTTAAATTGTTGTATATTTATAGGTGAAGAGTGCTCAAATAGTATTATTTATATTTATAATATATATATATTAAAACAATAGAATATTATGAATATATATATATATATATATATATATATATATATATATATATTAAATTGTTTTATTTATAAATGAAAACTATTATGTATATTTATAATATATATATTTAAAACAATAGAATATTATGAATATATATATATATATATATATATAGATTAAATTTTTTGTAAATTTATATGTGAAGAGTGCCATAAGAGTATTATGTATATTTATAATATATATATATTAAAACAATAGAATATTATGAATATATATATATATATATATATATATATATATAGATTAAATTGTTTTTGTATATTTATAGGTGAAAAGTGCTCAAAAAGCATTATGTATATTTATAATATATATATATATATATATATATATATATATAATTTATATATTATAAAAAGAAAATTAGTAACTACCAACACTGAGATCAAGTGTGACACTCTGGACTTATGAATATATGTTTTTCTCCAGGTGTATAAATAGCAGTGTCAGGCTACTGACTGAAGTGATTACTGAGTGACTATTGAGCGGAACTATCTAGTTGAATTAGTGTAAATTATTGTGCATTGAGGATTTGGGATTTGATTTAGTATTTACCGGACATTAAGCTGAGCTGCACTACTAACAAGGTATTCACTGAAATGGTTAATTATCTTTGGTTGACTTTACTTCTTTGTTCTTGTTAAGTATTTATTTGTGGTTGTAATTAAAGCCTGTTTTATTTAACATTGATGTCTTGAGTTATAATTAATTATTAATGGCCACTGTACGTCACAAAAATATTGTTTAAATTGTTGTATATTTATAGGGGCAGAGTGTTCAGTATCAGAGAGAGAGAAAGAGACAGACAGACAGAGCATTTACAGATATAGACAGTGTGGAAATAGGAATCAACATTGCATGGTAACTGCCATTTTCATACTTCAATGTGATTTTCAGATCAAGATGGCAGTGAAGAGTTAAACTGACAGTCACCATGCAGTACTGATCCCAATGTCCACACTGTGTTTGTATGTATATATATATATATATATATATATATATAAAAGATTGAATATTGAGGTCAACACTCAGAGGCGACAGATTGTTTCATGCTAAACACAATCATCAGGCCACATACATTTACATACACTCTCTGATATTGAGCACTTTATTCCATAAACATAGTACACCTTAAAACTATATCTTTTCATATAATTATAAAGGTACCACTAAAGAAAAGCAATGCCTAAGGTTTAAAACATATTTTTAAAAATGAAAAATCTTCCTTGAAGTTTTTATTTTAGTTTTAATTTCAAGCTAATAGATAAAAGTTAATATTTTCAATACTTTGCTGTATTTCTAACCAAATTTAAACTGATTGGAATGATCTTTTTTCTAAATTGCTAAAATTGCTAAAATCAGCCATTTTTGTGAATCAGTGAACAGAACGTAATTCTCTTGATTTATAATTCTTTCAAAAATAAAATATACTTTTTTGAAACTTTATTAGCTGATTTCTAGTTTAATTAATTTGATTTGAAACAAATATTGCTTTACTTTTAGTTTAAAATATTGCAGAAAAGCATTTTTTTATCATAGAGATTGATTGTTTTCATGAGGTGTTGAGAACTATCTTGATAGATTTATTTTTGGGAATTTATGGTTCGACAGAAGGATGCTAAGGATAACATGAACCGATTGTGTGAGCAAAGATCAGGTTTTGGAGAGGATACAAACAAGGAGGAAGATTATACTTAACATCAGGAAGAGGCAGCTGAAATTTCTGGGAGACGTAATGAGAAAGGAGGGCTTAGAGAATCTGATACTCACAGGGCAAATAGAGGTAAAGAGAGACAAAAGAAAGTAATGCATGACATACCTATCAAGCTTAAGCAAGTAGATGACAGAACATGGCCTGGAGGAAGTAGCAAAGGGATAAAATTTATTGAGAGCTACAAAATGGGAGGAAGATAGAAAAAGCTTTCACCTATGTCCTGAAATTAGCATATAAAAAGAAGTATAAAAAAATTTTTTAAATATTCTAAGTAATCTAATATTTTATTGAATTTTAGGTACTTTGACTTTATAGTCTTAATATGAAGACACTTGTTGAGGAAATGTTAGAAAATTACCAATAAATTTTAAATTTACTATAGTTACCACACTTATTTTCTGATAATGCCATGTATGGAAGTCCATATTTACAAAAATTCACATGTTTATACACACATACAAAAAAATCCTAAATTCTTTTTAAAATATTGGGGATCGGTGAATTGTAGTAAGCTTTATCATTTATGATTAGTAAATACATTTTTATTTAATAACAATATCACTTGACAGCTACAAATTAATACAGAATTTTAAAAGATTTAAAAGTTTATAAATTCTTATAATTAAAATTTTTTTAAAAATGAAAAGAAATCTTATGAAATTCACTATTCATTAAAAAAAATTTTCTTAAGAAAATAGTGTCCATAATATATCTTATTTATAAAATCTTTTCTAATTAAATAATGCCTTAATTTCATTTCATTTTTTATTTCAGAAAACTCAGATGTGTCTGACCACATATGGAGGGAAAAGTGAGATCACAACCCCCTGTGGGGTGAGGCTGAATTAATAGACAGAGAACATCACTGGAAAATACAAAAACTTAAGGAATCAGTGCACATGCTAAGCCACAAAAACCTTCTACGCCAATCAAGCATAAAAATGAATATAATATGGGAACCAGTAATACAGAAAGCTAGAAAAAAACAATAATAACAACAAAATTGCAATATGAGCTATGGTAAAAAATGTTACTTAGACATTAGGTTTATAAGTCCCAAAAATTCATGATGTCCTTTTTTTTTTATATAATGCAATTATATTATTTTAGTTTTAGAAATTAATTCATACATTATATATTTTAACTAATAGATGATTTTGAATTTAACTGTTTACTTTTCATTTTAAAAAAAATTTTATGGTCATGTATGTAACCTTGGGAAAGAGGTATTTCTTTTAGGTAAGGAGATATATGAAAAAATCTAGGTCACAACTTTATATTTTGGCAAGATTTGATAGTGGTACTTTCAAGAATTTTCCGTATAAGTTACTTTCTCTTTTAATAAGTGTGGCATTCTTTAGACTGAGGTTGTGATTAAACTTATTTTTATGTATGACTAATGAATTTGATAAATTGTTATGTATAAGATCCTTATCTCTATGAACACAAAAAGGATCTTATTCATAACAATGGAGTATCTATTTCAAATATGAGTGTCTGCTATAATAATTTTTGAAGTAATAGAAATGTCAGTTTAAAAATAAACCAATTACTTTGTTTACATTTCTGATTTATTTGCATTTATTTAATAAATGTTATAGAGTAGTTTCACAGTGGAGGCTTGTATTTCACTAAGTCGGACCTAAAAAGGTTCGACATACAAAACGTTAGGAACTTGATATAATAGTTAATGACGCAGCAATCTAGTTGTGGTGGCTGATACATTAATGTCCGACATCGACTGACTCACCAACTCACTCAGACCCCTGGCGACTGCTGCTACTACTACTACTTATTATAGAATAGGTATGTTCCAGTATAACAATAAATTACTTCTTTTAATTATTTATTTAATGTAACTATTATACATTATTTTAATTAGATAAATTATTTATGTATTTATTTATTTTAAATAATAGTTTATGATTTAACTCATGGTAATTGCTCCAAGGAGCTGCATTCGCTGGTTCCCAGACTTCATGAATTCAAGCGCCCTACAAGGCTGGCATCCCGCTCTCACCCTTTCACTGTTGAAACTATTAAATGTAGCCATCTCTTCTACTCCAATAGCTTCATATCTCGCACCTCTCGCCTGTGGAACTCCCTTCCCTATTCCAGTTTCCCTGAGAGCTATAATCTCCAACTATTCAAATGTAATGTCAATCAACATCTCTAGTTGCCTTAATCTATCCACTATCCTTCTCCTCATCCTTTCTTCTATCACTCCTATCTGATCTTGCTCCAAATCTTCTGTAACCCTTTGTGGAATTTGAATGGCAGCAGAGGTAGGACCTTTCTGCCAAAACCTCATATGTTTGACCTGTTGCAGATAGCAGTTTGGCAAAAGAACATCTGACATGAAAATGTATACAAAACAAAGATATGCCACTGAATTCTCCCATGCAGAAAAAGTTGCATCCATCAAAGCTTACTGACTATTTATAGGGGCCAAACAATGCATGTGAGCACAGTTAGGCAAGGGGTAATGTATTTCAGCATTGATGAAATCAGCATATGTAACATGCAATATTTCAGGTGACCTAGCACAGCTGTCAATTTATCAAATGAAGAGCACCTTGAAAAAATACCCAACCAATGATGGTGATTATATAGAAAGATATTTTTTGTGATTTAAAACTTGCTCTATGCAATGGTGTTATTTTACTCCTTGCATCTGTTGTAGTTTACGTGAAAATAATTTTAGGGCATTACTTTCAGAGCACATCCAATAATGATGGCCATGCTGAAAAATAAGTGTTTTGTAGCTGAAAACATGTTCTATCCAATACTCTTATTGTGCTTCCTATACCAGGCTGCAGTTTCCATGGAAATAAATAGGAGGCAGTACTTTTGGAACATCCTTTTTGCCCTGAGGCATAATGCACATTTAAATAAAAACTGGGTGTCTACTCAAATTCTGAAGATAAGACAAATTGGATAAAAAAGACAATTGGACTAAGGACTATTTTCAATTGTCTTTTATATATATATATATATATATATATATATATATATATATATATATATATAAAAACACTGCCTACATGCATAATGGCTGAACACACTAGTCAGACCACTTACACACACAAATATCTATGGAGAACAAATATATA
Organism: Acanthosepion pharaonis; assembly: GCA_903632075.3. NCBI lineage: Eukaryota > Metazoa > Mollusca > Cephalopoda > Sepiida > Sepiidae > Acanthosepion > Acanthosepion pharaonis. The sequence continues at coordinate 69,169 of CAHIKZ030001531.1, read as the reverse complement.
TATATACATACTAGCAAAAACAAACACTAGATGGACCACATACATACAGACGCATATGAACCCTACACATCACCAGAAGTGTGTGTGTGTGTGTGTGTGTGTATATATATATATATATATATATTATAATTATTTTTTAAAAATATGATTCCATTGCTACATAAGAGTACTCATGTTTCAAAAACAGAAGCTAAAATTTCAATTTAATTATAAAAATTAAATTAGTCTCAGCTCTGTTTCATCCTCAAGCAAATTTTGGAATAACTAATCTTGAAATTTACAGAGCTTTATAAGCATATTTATTCATAATATTAATTACTATGGAAACAGCTAAACCAATTATTTTAATAAGGGGCATGGCGGATGGCTACAACTTAATTAAAAAAAATTTAACAAGGACTTATAAAAAAGCTTATAATAACAACATAAATATGGTAGATAATATTATCAGTACTAGTAAAATTATTACTGACAAATTAAAGATAAGCAATAGAGTAGACAATCTTGCTGACATCGGAAAGATAAGCAAAAGAATCCTAGAAAGGATTACTAGGCAAATTAAAAACCACCTTGGATTAACACTCTGGATTAATACCAAAGAAGTCATCAATTGGTTTACCAATATCAACAATAAGCCTGATTGCACCCTAATACAGTTTGATATTATGGATTATTACCAGTCAATATCAAGAGATCTCTTCACGACTGACCTTGAGTTTGCTACTGTATATTCAGACCTAACAGAGAAGAAATGAACATAATTCTTAGTGCAAAAAAATCTGTCCTCATTCATCATGGGGACCAATGGATTAAAAACACTGAAGACCATTTTGACATCATCATGGGATCTTTAGACTCTGCAGAGTTTTCTGACCTTGTTGGTCTATTTATACTATACAACCTAACTGCGCACTGTGAATTAGACATTAAGGACATTGGGCTATACAGGGATGACAGGCTCATGATAGTGAGAAGTTCCATAAATTTTAAAATAGATAAAATTAGAAAGATAATATATAGGGAATTCAGAAAACTAAATTTAAAAACTACAGCCAATACAAAATTAAAAAGGTAAACTCCCTCGATGTAACTCTGGACTTAATGAACAACGTATACCGACCTTACAGAAAAACTAACGCTAACCCCTTTGTATGTACACCCTAGGTCAAACCACGTTCCATCTACAATTAAGCATATATCCTCATCAATAGAGAAAAGCATCAGCACGAACTCCACAAATGAAGAAATATTCCAACAACACAGAAATTTTTACAACACAGCTGTAAAAAATAGTGGATATAAAAATGCTAACATCAATTATAGAAACAATAGTACTAACCAGAAGAAAAACAGGAAAAGAAAATCATTTGGTATACACCTCCGTTCAACCAAATGGTTAGTATCAAGCTAGGACAAAAATTCCTAGCTTTAATTGAAAAACACGTTCTTACTGATAGCAAACTTAGCAAGATCTTTAATAAAAACACCTTAAAATTAAGCTACAGCTGCACTGAAAATCTATAAAGAATCATAAAAAAACATAATAATAAAATCCTGGAAAAACACGCATGCCAAAATATTATTAATAAAACCCCTAAACTAAAATTAGACAAAAATAATGAAAAATTTTGTGATTGTAGAAACCCTGAGGACTGCCCATTGGAAAATAAATGCTGCATAGAATCTGTGGTATACCAATGCACAATCTCATCCATTGAGAGTCCTAACATTGAAATAATACATATAGGATCCACGAAGAATGAATTTAAAATTAGATGGAGACAACACAAAAGCTCTTTCAATAATATTAGAAATAGAAATCAGACATCCCTATCCAGTTTTTTTTGGCATTTAAAAGGAATGAATAAAACACCAAAAGTAAAATGAAAAATAATAAATAGAACAAGAACTTATAAAACCTGGGATGACCCATGCCCTTTATGCCTACATGAAAAGTACACATCATTAAGTTTCTAAAAAATGAAAATTTATTAAATCACAGACAGCAGATTTCAACAAATTTTCGCCTTAAATAATTAGCTTAAAAGTTTTAAAAATTTATAAATATATATATATATATATACATACATATATATACTTATACATATATATATATATACATATACATATATATACATATATATATATATATATATATACATATATATATTATATATATATATATATATATATATATATATATATATTTATATATATATATACATATATATATATATATATATAATATATATATATATATATATATATATATATATATATATATATATATATATATATATATATATTACAAGATATGTGTGTAGCATCTGTTCTTGTAGTTATATGCCTTTGTTAGTGCTTGCATATATTTGTTTTATTTATTCTGACATCTCTGTCAGATTTAACCAAGCCAAAAAAAAAAAAAGCATGAATAAAAAATTTTTGAAAAATAAGACAAGTAAGAAAACACTACATTTCTGTTGTTAATATTTTTGTTACTATGGGAACAGCGCTGATTCTACCTGACCAACATGCCAATCACCATTTTTCACAGACACCAAAACCCATCATTTTCAAAGAAATTAAGAGAATTTTAAGACCTTGGGATAGAAACATTTCCTTTTTTACTGAAGAAATGTCAAATGAATAAATAACCCTCACCAATGGTATTGACTGTAAAGAACCCATAGTGATTAACACTGTGGGTAAATCCAAAGCTGGAATTAAATTAAGTTTGACTTGGATTAAAAATGTTTTGGATTTATTGTTTGTTTTAATGTTTTTTTTTTAATTTCTCATTCATACTGTGGCCCACTGTCACAACATTCCTACTGTGAGATTTGCAAACTGCGTATTTGAAATATTATAAGTATATTATTTAGTTCTTTATTTTCATGTTATATATTGTCTCAAGTGTTCTTTCTGGATTGTATAATAACAATTTTGACTGCAAAACATACCCAAGTGCCAACTGCAGAAGTGACTACCTTTCCATGATATGGAAACTTAGAGTGAAACTACAGAAGTCCAAGGCAGCACCCAAATTGCAATAAGACAGACTCATGAATGACTCGAATTCAAAGGAGAAATATATGGAGATTGTTAAAAGCAGCTACAATGAACAAAATGAGAATGGAAACTCAAAGTTGGACACATTAAGTGAAGCTTTAGTAACATCAGCAATTAAGATCACCCCAAAAAGAAAACTAGAGAAAGAGAAAAAAAAGGAATAGATAATAGATGGAATTCTTGACATGATGAAAAGGAGACAGCAAACAATGCTAAGTTATGGTACAGAATATAGGATATTGTACAAAGAAATTAGGAACAATTGCAGGATGGCTCAAGGTAAAGTGTGTAGAAATAGAAAGAATGAATATCACAGATAAAGCAGATATGAATAAATAAGGACAGAAGACAGGCTGATCAACAGGACACATAAAATCCAAGGACAGGACACGGATATTAGAGAAAGAGAAAACACTTCTGAGATAGAACAAATACATTGGAGAACTCTTCCATGGTGAAAGAGAACAACCAACAATACACAAAAATATTGAATGACCAGAAATATTAAATCTGAAGTGGAATTGAAACTGGCCAAGTTGAACAGAAAGAAAGCAGTGGGACCAAATGGAATCATAATAAAAATGCTGGCAGTTTTTGATGATTTTGACATTGACAAATATAATAAATGAGATATACAACATTGGTGAGATGCCAGAAGACCTAAGTAGATTCATTTTCATAGCACTACCTAAGAAGTCAGGTGAGAACAAATGTGAATTCCATCAGACAATCAGCCTAATGAGCCATATAACAAAACTTATCATCCAAATTCTGATAAATAGAGTGCGCAACAGAATCAGATTGGAAAATAGTACAAGAACAGTTTTGGCTTATTATAAACACTGGAACAAGGAATGCAATATTTATGCTCAGAATGATATCCAAAAGAACAATACCAATGAAAAAGAATGTATACCTATGTTTTAGAGATTATGCAAAAATGATAAAATACATCATAAAGAACTGTTAGGTAACCATGACATATTTGGGAAGAACAGTAGAATAATCCAGAACCTACATTAGAAACAAACCCCACCTGCATACAGATAGAAAATACAAGGATGTGTCTTCTCACCAGATTTATTCACCAACCTATACAGTGTGGTGATTCTGAAAGAATTAGAAGTCCTACCAGGATTCATTATTGGCAGCTGAAATATTAACAACATAAGATATGTAGATGGTAAGTTAAAAATTATCTGCACTTTTACCACAACATAGCTGTGTTATGAGTGTTGATAATTTTTGACTTTCCCTCGTACAAATGATAGTGTTGATAACAGACAGGAAACTACAAGAACTCCTATAGAAAGTAGTGAAGGAAAGCAAGAAGAAAGGACTAAACATCACTTACAAGAAGATAGAATGCATAGTTGTCAGCAAAAGGGAACAGCCCAACATACAAATTACAAATCGGAAATACCAAAATTAAACAAGTACAGTTTAAATGTTGTATCCTTAAAGAGGTTACAAACAGACAAAGATGGTACTCAAGTGAAGGAACAGCAACATGCACATAGATGAAATAAAAGAGGTTTATTTTAAAAAAGAATACACTACTGAAAGACAGGGAATCAGGTGACAGGCTAGTAATTCCTGAAGCAAGCCCCTAGGTATATCCTATGCTCACCATATATAGCTACTTATATAGTCCACATAGGGAGTGTGGGACATTCTATTACAACATTAAATATCTGAGAATTGTCTTAACAGAGGATGGAAATGGCAACACTGAAATTCAAAAGTCCATTGGAATAGTGAAAGATGCCTTCCAAAAGCTAAGTAAAGTATTAAGAAACAGGAAAATTTTGTTAGAAACAAAGAAAAAGTACTGGACTGCTATCAGTTCTCCTATATGACAGTAAACCCTGGACGAATTTACTTGCAGATGCAGAAGATACATGAAGCAACAGGTTCTACAGAAGGATGCTGAGAATTTCATGGACCAAATTTGTGAGCAATGACAAAGTTTTAGAGAAAATGGAAACAAAAAGGACACTTATACTTGATATAAAAAAAGAAAGAGTTTAAATTTCTACGGCACATAATGAGGAAAGAGGAGTTTGAAAATTTGATACTCACAAGACAGATTGAAGATGAGAAGGGCTGAGGAAAACAATGTATAAGCTGCCTAACAAAATCGTTTAAATGGATGGCAGGGTTAGAGTTAGGGTTAAGTGATTAACAAAGCTGTTTAAATGGATGAAAAAACAGGGTTCAGGAGAGATGATAAAAAGACAAAATTTACTAAGAACTACAAAGGAGAGGAAATAGTGGAAGGCTATGATTGCCAACTTCCTGAAGGGACATGGCACACAGAAGATAATAAAAATGAAAAAAAAACAAACAAATGTTTTTAATTTGAAAAATCACATTAAAAGGTCAACATTAAAAAATAATTTTTTAAGTTTAAAAAATTCAAATAGAAAAAAATAATTTCAATTTTAAACAAATAAAACTGCTTGTAAATCACGCAAAAAACTCCTTGTCAGTACTTGACATTGGTATTAAGAAAGCTACTTGACTAACCATAAATATGTGACTTAACATTTGTTAAATAAGGAAAAATATTTTGGGGGTTGTTCAAAAACTATAGGGTACTAACTGAGGGTTAAATAACTTTTATGAAAAATAAAATGAGAGTTCAAAACTTTTTTAACATTTTTTATTCATTTCATCTGAAGCAAGACAATAAAGCCACCAAGACGCAAGAGGTTACTGATAGTGAAAGAATCTAAGAAAATATTACTGGGGAGAAAGGACAATAAAAGAACAAAGAGACAGAAGATGATGATTGATGTGGCACTTAAATTTTTGAAGATCATAGAAGCCAGAAGGAAGTTTCACAGGCAGGAGAAGACACTATCAGCATAGAACTTATAGTTTTCAATTTCAACATTGAAATTATGAGACCTAACTGCCAATCTAGTACTGTGCTTAAATTTGTGAAGTCAAAGTGCCAAAAAGGAAAGCTCATCAGAACAATTACCACAAAAGTATTTATAGAAAAGGCACAGGGAAGTTAGGCTATAGTGGCAGGAAAATAACCAAAGCCAAGATGTCAGGTCAGGAATTCCGATTTTATATTGTTTTCTCTGTGATTCTGGATGTTAGGTGTAACAAAGTTTTATTAATCTTCAGAGGAATGCTTTTACTTGGGTTTGATTCATGTGGGGTGTGTGCTGTAAAAGGAGGCAATTTGGATGTGAAGAGCGAAAAGTGTTCCATGGCTTAAAACTGAGACATGTTACAGCTTCAAATAGCCTCATCAGATCTAGACTTGAGAATCTTGTATGGATGTCATGCAAACATCCAGCTCATTCATTAATGTCTAAACTGTCATCTGTATACAATCGTTTTCTTAGACCAATGATTAAAAATGACTTCAAACGAATAAATCCTATTAATCTTAAAGACGATCCTTCATCAGACCCTATAAAATGATGCTACAAGATCACAAAGATCTTTACCAAATAATGAAAACCACATCACTTGAAAACTTCCAACAGCAACAACAATAAAAATGGTTTGCACAAGTAACAAGAAGTGAAAAGAACAATATAATCAAGATGTTAGCTTTCTAGACTCCGACCAATATTTGAAACAGCCTTTAGTGAAATGGAGACATCTAACTTCCTGAAAACTGTTTTAAGAAAAATATTTTACAAATTTCAACCTGCCTTAATGCTGTTTGCTTAGTGAATGCCAAATGTTTCCTATATAAACTGGTTAATTTCACATCACCATTAATTACAAATTTTGTTATAGTTTTCAATATTGTTATGAAGTATGATTTCATATTTTATCAATCAAGCAGTAGTTGTTTATCTTGCATAACAAGAGCTGCTCTACTTTTACTGCTTAGGCATTTATATAGTCTCTGCTCTATTCTTACTGCTTAGACATTTATATAGTCTCTGCTCTATTCTTACTGCTTAGGCATTTATATAGTCTCTGCTCTATTCTTACTGCTTAGACATTTATATAGTCTCTGCTCTATTCTTACTGCTTAGGCATTTATATAGTCTCTGCTCTATTCTTACTGTTTGGCATTTATATAGTCTCTGCTTTAGCTATGCTAATTAGGCAGTCATTTATATATCACTACAATTGTAACTAATTGTTTAATTCATTATTTTTTAATGTATAAAACTAATGATGTAATTATGTTGGTTTTTGTCAATTTTGCACAATAAAGAAATCACACATTCATTCCCAATGTTAAAATGTTCATATTTTTGCTTTTAAAGAATTTGTTTCTTTACTGGTTTCATCCATTTAAGTAGAGTTAACAAAATGCTTGCCAGTATTCATAGGAGTACTTGAACTTTGGCTTGATACCTGCCATGCATGATGAATGGGTGCCTATTATGTGAACAATTTCTGACCAATCAAACATGGCTGCCTGGAGGCAAATTGGAAAGCAAAACAAAATTTATATTGATTCAAAACTAGAATTTATTGAATTGTTAAAAGAGAAATTTGAAAATAAATCAATAATCAATCCATTGTTTTCTAGATGAACTGCAACCAATAAATAAACTCTTGATTTTTCAAGATTCTCTGCTCACAGCAAAAACAGCGAGGAATTACATTATTGTAGAGGATTTAATTAAACCAGCTTTTTTAATCTTGTTTCTACACAGTTTGGGAGAAAAATTATGAAGATCTCAAAATTCATCCATTGAGATACTAATGTTTACTGCAGAATATATGAGAAGAGAAATGTCAAAGAACAGCTTCTTGTAAAGTTAAAATAAAGAAAAGTCACAATGTAGATGAATGAATCAAGAACAGTCACAGTGTAGACGAATGAATCAAGAAAAGTCACAGTGTAGACGAATGAATTGAGAACAGTCACAGTGTAAACGAATGAATCAAGAAAAGTCACAGTGTAGATGAATGAATCAAGAAAAGTCACAATGTAGATGAATGAATCAAGAACAGTCACAATGTAGATGAATGAATCAAGAACAGTCACAATGTAGATGAATGAATCAAGAAAAGTCACAGTGTAGATGAATGAATCAAGAACAATCACAGTTTAGATGAATGAATCAAGAAAAGTCACAGTTTAGATGAATGAATCAAGAAAAGTCACAGTTTAGATGAATGAATCAACTGGTGCTGAAAAAATTCTCAGCCTAACCCACTTCCCAAAATCTGACTAAATTTTTTACTGGTTGTACTGAGAACTTTTTCAGACACCTTCATATGAAACAATGAGGACCTTTTGGTATATGTAAGCTAGTGTATTTCCTTGAATAAGCACCTGGTGGCACTTATTTAGAAATTAGACCTTTGTGGGGTGGGTGCAGGGGGTGCAGATTCTTCTTTGTATTTTATCAAGAATTTCTAAATATATAGCTGAAGCCCTATACAAGATGTGATAAAAATAGTCAATGCATTTGAAAATTTAAAAAATACAATAAAAAATTAGACAGGCCTTGTTGGTTGAATTTGATAAAACCTGCTGAAATGTGTGTGTGTATGTGTGCATGTGAAAGAAAGTGAAATACACATACAAATTGAAATTGACAAATGAGGACAGTGATAGAAAGAAAAAGATATAGATATATCTATATATATATATATATATGAAAATTTCTCTGATTTAACCAGTAGAGAAGACAATATTTATGAATAAAAATGACAATAGGAAAACAAAAACATTGGACGTTTTTCGTGGACTTTATCAAAGCAAAATATGAAAAAAAAAAATATTTTACTTTTGATAAAGTCCACATTGACGAAAAATCAGCAATTACCAGTTTTCCTATTGTCATTTTTATTCATAAAATATATATATATATATATATATATATATATATAAAAGAAATATATATATATATACAGAAAAGAAAAAGATATGCAGACACACACACACATATATATATATATATATATATATATATATATATATATATATATATATATATATATATATATTCTGTTAATTAATCCCCCTATATCTTCTTATCAATAACTTTTTTCAATTTATTATTGGGTTCATTCTTACTTTCTACTTTAATTTTAAATTTAGGTTAGACACGTGTTTTCTTCTAATACCATCAAATGGCATCATAAGGTTAATGTTCTGGACGTTCCCTAATAAAACCTCACCTCCTACCACCCTCCTTAACCCCTGCCACATGCCCAGGATCCAACTGGAATAGGGAAAAGTATAAACTCTGTATTAATTGTTACCGGCAAGTTAAGGTTTAGCTTCCAATTAAAATTCCTTACGGCTAACTACTACTAATTCGACTTCCTCATGAACTTCATTCCACACTGGGGTCGAAAAGACAGACAATCACATTCACTGTCTGCTGAAATAGCCTATTCTCCATATGAGGTGAAAGGATTTGTTTGATTATCAAATATATTTTACACACACACACACACACACACATATATATATATATTATATATATATATATATATATATATATATATATATGTAAAATATATTTGAAAAATACATGAAAAAAAAATAACTCACCCACCTCCACCCTCCAAGCTTGCTTTTCTACTTAGAATAGATCTGACATTTAATTGGTTAATCAAGACATACCCACAAGTCTAATTGTAATTCTGACCTTATGTTTCCCCCCTACATTAACTTTCGGAAAAGAGGTAACACTTTGTTTTTAAATTTACTTAAAAATCATTTAATCACTAGTTACTTACCATCGCCTGAAGAAGTACAATCATAGCATTGAAACATGAAAGCTCTTGTGTAGTGATTTCAAAATGTTTTTATTATAATCTTTTATAATTAAGTATAATATATATATATATATATATATATATATATATATATAATATTAGTGGTGTATATATATATATATATATATATATAATATTAGTGGTCTATATATATATATATAAACTCCCAAGAGTATTGGAGTATTGAATTTGTAGGTCTGATAAATTGAATTGTGATTACGATTCCAATGTAATAAATTATAACTATAGAATATTAGTGTTTGAGCCTTTTAGATTTTATATATATATAAACTCACACTCTTTGGGTCCTGTCACTGGATCTAACTAACGCCTTTATCCGCTGTGCCATGTGTCCTCAAGGACAGGACCCAAAGAGTGTGAGTTCAATACCTGGTTAAGGCAGCGGAGAACTTTCAGAGGGAAAATTAACAGGAGATAACTGATAACTGACATCCATTAAACATGGCACGTAGAACTAGAACAGTCTACCCCAGTGAGTGAAATAAAATGTTCAGTTTAACATTCCAACCACCTGAAGAAGGCCAGAGCGTACAACGGCTGAAATGTTGTAATAAATATGGCGAAAAATATGAGGACAATAGTCTGAATAATGTAAATAATGTACATAATACCTCATCTCAGAAATATAGACAGATATTGGGTAGGTAGTTGGGCTGAGGAATTTTCAGAACCCAGTTGTAAATAAACTTACAATATATAAGCTATGACTCCTATTGACCAACAATCTACTTCTTTCCCATATGGCTGCTGGGCAAGGACCTCTGGAGCTGAAATTTAAAAGAAATATGAAATTAAATTCAAATAAAGAATTCAAACTGAAACCAACATTAAGAAATGCAACATAAATTCAAACTTTCTTTGCTTTAACTGCTCAGAAATATTTTCTTTTTTTCCATGTTTACAAGAGTCAAGGATATAAAAATTAGTAAAGACCCTATCTTGCATAGTTACGGGTCTCCTTTGGGCAATATAAATCTCTTTTTTTTTTTTAATATGTACACTGTTGTTCCTCAGTTCAAGTCCCAAGTGCCACTCAAAGTAGAGAGGTACTAAATGAGGTTTGTTGTCGGAGCATACAAGGAGGGATTAAATGGTGCATATTATGAAAGCATGTAAGATAGTTTTGAAGAAATTAAAACTGTAGTGATCAGGGAAGCATCCTCTTTGGGAGTCTGTTCCACAGCATAAAAATTCTAGGGAAGAAGATGTTTGAGTGGAACTTCCTCCTTACCAATGGAATAAAAATGGAATGAGGATGAATTAACTGTTTACATAGTATGGTGTGTCTGAGCTGTGAATGTCTGGACTGGTGGAACTAAGGCACATTGAAGAATTACAAGAGTTCCAGGTCTTGAATAGTTAAAACACTGTTCTGTATATGTTATTAAAAAACTTGTCTAATTTAGATTCCCACTGAGCACTCCACACTTATGACCTCATGTCATACTAAACAAATTAAAATCTCAAAGTTTGGACGACACTAGGAAAGACAACTGTTATGAAATTGCATGAGAAACATTTATAGGGATGCAGAAGTAGATTCCTTTTTGGTAGGTTGGAATTACAAGGGTTCCAGCCTGGGAGTGATGACAACTCATGGCAGTAAAGAGAATGAATAAAAACCATGTGGACCAAACAAGGAATATAAGAGATGTCACTCAGCCTGGTTTTTTTCCTTCTGGGAAATATTACAAGACTTTCTCAGTTTAGGACCTTTCACACGGCTTGTTGTATTCATATATATTATAGTTTCTCGGTGGAACAAATAGTATGTCCATCATTTCTTGTATGACATCTGTATGTAAAATCTTTTTGAACACGATGCATATTTGGCATTCATTTCTTTCAGTTATACTGGTCCTTCATTCCAGTGTGTTAGCATATCAGGGATTTACAAATGCCCATTATGGGCAACTGGAAACTGGAGATAACCAAGATAGGTATTCTTTATTTCCAAGCACACAATTTATAAGGGTCATTAGATCGATTAACAGTGTGACTTCTCAAGAGACTGAAACACCAGGCATGTCACAAACAAATGTCTGTAATGGGCTCGGGGAGAGTACAAGTAGCATCAAATCAGAAAGGAAACAAAACCATTTCACTAAAATTGGTTGCTTGTGTTGAAAATGGTAGAAATCTCAAATAGCAATGAGTAAATTAATTGATGGAAAACAAATTTAAGATAAAAACCACAGTATACAGGTACACCTTTGTTGGCATATGCTACATATTAAAAAAATGATGGACACCAGTCATCTCAGATCAGATAATACTGAATCTCTCACATTTTTAGTTAAAGTTCGTATTAATCTATCAATATTTTGGTATTGTCATTCAGTTGGTTAATTCAAATCTTTCATCATTAAATTAATTTGTGGAACACTGACTGAAGAGTTGGGAATACATGAGAAATATTTGAGAAAGTTTTTCCTCCAGTATTCTAACACATATGATATCATAAGGTATTGCTAGGGAGCCCAGGATTCTTCTTTTATGTACTGTGCCACTTCTGGATATGGGTGATCATGGCTCTCTAAAGCTTCCAGTTTTAATGATCAGGTCTTTGATTTTATCTACAGTGTAATTTTTGTTTGAAACAAGAATGAAGTAACCTCTTAAAAATTCTTTTATACATTGGAAATCTAATGGGACACACAGAAATTTTTTAGGCAAACTCCTGGAGGTTGATTGTATAGAAATAAAGAATTTAGAAATTAGTTTCCATCATATTTTTTTAAAGATGTGCATGAGGGGGGATGAAATGATTAAAAAAAATGAAATAAGCAAAGTTCTTTTGGATTTGGAATATAGGTTAAGAACAAATATTAAACATTTTTTTAAAACTTAAAAGATAAAAACACTTTAAATTTCTTACCTACATAACCCGGAGTTCCACATGCTGTTGCCATAATTCCGGATTCCTCTGTCTTGGACAAACCAAAGTCACTAATCATGATTTTTGAGTCTTCAGCACTACTATAATATAGGAGATTTTCTGGCAGTAAGTAAAAATGATAGCAAAAATTTAATCTAAACTTTAAAAATTCTTCAGTTGGGGGAAATGGAAGGAGGAAGATTTTGCCAGTCTTTCAAGTTGGGAAAGACAGCTTGCCTGGAAAATCAGCATCTGAAATCTTAGCTGAAATCCAAAATCTGCAGCTATTTCTTGTGCTTTTTGTTCTTATCCACTAGTCTTCTAAGGTGTATCTCATTGTCTTCTAAGGTGTATCTCATGTTATGTTGTCTTGTAGAGATTTTATTTTATCCATTCCTGGCTCAACCTGTTGAAGCCTCAACAGTGCCCCATCAAACATAGAATTCAGATTGGCATAAGATTGGCTACAAGTGTTGCTAGAAGAAAATCAAAGTTAATATTCAACAGCCACAAGGATCCCCATTCCTGGCTTGTATTCAGAGATAGTTTTTCTAGTCTGCTTACCAAACAAGAGAGCCCAGTCTGCTTTACTATTTTACCCATAGTTGAAGGGAAAAAGAGTTGTGTTCATTCATTTCACAATGGTATTAGAGCAAAGTAAACAAACTTTCTTAGCCAGAATTTGAACTCTGTATGCTGGTTCTAATGCAGCTAAATATCGTTTTAATCTGGCACTAGTAGGAAATCTACCAGAATCTTACAGTTTCCAAGGCACACATTCTGTTTACAAGATTTTAGACAGAGGCTTTTCTTGAGATTTTTTAAACAAAAGATAGAGTAAGACACTTTTAAGAGATATTTTCTCGTTAAAAATTTGTAAAAAAATTATCAGACAAACATGATTTACTGTGTTATATAAGATAAAGAAGTGTAAACAGTGCAATATCATAAATAGAAAATGAAAAATGCAAGAAGTGTGAGTAAATGGATGAAAGGTAGTGACAGAGAGAGAGAGAGAGACTGAAATAAGGAAAAGAGTGGGAGAGAAGAAAATAAAGAAAAGAGAGGGAGAGAAGGAAATAAAGAAAAGAGAGAGAGAGAGAAGGAAATAAAGAAATGAGAGAGAGAAGGAAATAAGGAAAAGAGAGAGAGACTGAAATAAAGAAAAGAGAGAGAGACTGAAATAAGGAAAAGAGAGAGAGAGACTGAAATAAGGAAAAGAGAGAGAGAGAGACTGAAATAAGGAAAAGAGGGAAAGGGAAATAAATGAAAGAGAGAAGGAAATAAGGAAATGAGAAAAAGAAAGAAATAAGGAAAGAGGGAGAGAGAGAGAAAGAAGGAAAAAGGGAGGGAGAGAGAGAAGAAAATAATGAAAGAGGGAGATAAGGAAATAAGGAAAACAGAGAGAAGGAAATAAGAAAAAGAGAGCAAGAAGGAAGGAAGTAAAAGAGAGAGAGAGAGAAGGAAGTAAGGAAAAGAGGGAGAGAGAAGGAAGTAAATAAAAGAGAGAGAAGGTTATAAGGAAAAGAGAGAGAGTGAAGGAAATGAGAAAAAGAGAAAAATAAGAGAAAACACAAAGAATGAAAGTAGATAAACGCTAAGAAAGAAAAAAGTTTTGCATCTATTTATTTACCTATATACAGGATATATCTACCTAAATATCTCTTTTTATCTATCTATCTATCTAAAGTTAAGCGACTGGAAATGCAAAGAAAGTGAGAAAGAAGAAAATATTTACATTGTTGTATGCTCCCACACCCTAGAGATTTTCATTAGTGACAAAGCATATCCATCTTGGATGAATGGAGAAAAGCCATACTCATCTTTGCAGGAAAGTGAAGGCATGCTCTGTTTGCAGAACAACGAGAAAGGATACCAATCTATATGGAACAACAAGATGGCACATCCCTATTTGAAGAAAATAGTGAAAGCAGGTCCATCTTTGCAGAATGGGGGTGAAGGTATGCCCATCTTTGCAGGACAGGGAAAATGTACATATCCATCTTTATGGAATATGGTGAATGTACATTCCATTTTCCGTAACAGAGAGAAGGCATGTCTTCTTTGTAGAAAAGCTGGACGGTACATCCTAATTTGCAGAACGGGCAGAAGACATACCCATCTTTGGAGAATAGGGAGAAGGCATTACTGTGGGACATAATGAAGACATGTCCATCTTTGCAAAACATGGAGAAGACATCTTGGTAGAAAAAAAGAGAATGTACATCTTTGTAGAACGCTGGTAATTTTTTAAAATCATTTCACTTTAAGCAAAGCAATAAAGCCACCAAGACACAAGGGGTTATAGAGTGTTAGAGAATATGAGAAAAATATAAAAATATACTATTATAGAGAGAAGACAATTAAAGAACAAGGACTAAGAAGACAGAAGGTTATTCACAGATAAGATGCCTTTAGTACTTTGCCAAAAATGGTAGAATAATAGGCTGATAGAAGGATCAGACAGTTTGCCTGAGTTCTTAAAGACTTGAACTACGGAAGAGGATTTTGCCAAAAATGGTAGAATAATAGGCTGATAGAAGGATCAGACAGTTTGCCTGAGTTCTTAAAGACTTGAACTTTCGGAAGAGGATTTTGCCAAAAATGGTAGAATAATAGGCTGATAGAAGGATCAGACAGTTTGCCTGAGTTCTTAAAGACTTGAACTACGGAAGAGGATTTTGCCAAAAATGGTAGAATAATAGGCTGATAGAAGGATCAGACAGTTTGCCTGAGTTCTTAAAGACTTGAACTACGGAAGAGGATTTTGCCAAAAATGGTAGAATAATAGGCTGATAGAAGGATCAGACAGTTTGCCTGAGTTCTTAAAGACTTGAACTACGGAAGAGGATTTTGCCAAAATGGTAGAATAATAGGGGCTGATAGAAGGATCAGACAGTTTGCCTGAGTTCTTAAAGACTTGAACTACGGAAGAGGATTTTGCCAAAAATGGTAGAATAATAGGCTGATAGAAGGATCAGACAGTTTTCCTGAGTTCTTAAAGACTTGAACTACAGAAGAGGATTTCCAAAAAGCATCAAGGCATTTATTGTAGAGTTTTGAAAGAACAGGAGTCAGACCAGGAGCACATTTCTTAAGGACTTTTTCAAGGATACCATCAAGTCCACATGCTTTTGAGGATCCAATTTAGAAATGATAGCAGAAACCATAGATATGCATATCACTCAATAGAGCAATGGTTCCTAAATGGTGTGGCGCTCCTCATAGATGCAGCAGTAGAGGATAGCAGGTGAGGTGGAATGATTGAAAGACAATCAAAGATTTAGAAACAGTTTCAAAAAATTCATATGCCAAAAATAAATGTGATTTCAAATTTTAGAATATTATTATGGATTACCTGCAGTTGCAGGCTTGAGTCCCAGTATAAATTGTTATAAATAATTATTGACTGATTTTTATCATTGTGATATTTTTGCATTATATCAACTACAAGTATTAAGAATGTAGTAACTAGTGTCCGCAAATTGGAGGAGAGAGTTATCAATGATAATTTTCTGTCTTGAATCTGCAGTTATCTCCTTTAACCGTCTCTTTTGTTTTTTTTTTTGAATGTACTTTTTTATCACATAAAATTTGGTGAGGCATGAGTAAATTTTCATTCTAAAAATGCGTCTTAGAGAAAAAAAGTTTGGAAATCACTTTAATCGAGTTTCAGTTCTAAATGGAAAGTCAGCCAAAGATACTCCAAGGATCAGTTCTAAATGGAAAGTCAACCAAAGATACTCCAAGGATCAGTTCTCCAAATGAGTCAAGAGTAGAATTTTAAGAGACTTTACAAGCAAGAAAATTCTGCTTTATCAGCAGTGACTGATTTTTATCATTGTGATATTTTTGCATTATATCAACTACAAGTATTAAGAATGTAGTAACTAGTGTCCGCAAATTGGAGGAGAGAGTTATCAATGATAATTTTCTGTCTTGGAATCTGCAGTTATCTCCCTTTAACCGTCTCTTTGTTTTTTTTTTATTTTGAATGTACTTTTTTTATCACATAAAATTTGGTGAGGCATGAGTAAATTTTCATTCTAAAAATGCGCCTTAGAGAAAAAAAGTTTGGAAATCACTTTTAATCGAGTTTCAGTTCTAAATGGAAAGTCAGCCAAAGATACTCCAAGGATCAGTTCTAAATGGAAAGTCAACCAAAGATACTCCAAGGATCAGTTCTCCAAATGAGTCAAGAGTAGAATTTTAAGAGACTTTACAAGCAAGAAAATTCTGCTTTATCAGCAGTGACTGATTTTTATCATTGTGATATTTTTGCATTATATCAACTACAAGTATTAAGAATGTAGTAACTAGTGTCCGCAAATTGGAGGAGAGAGTTATCAATGATAATTTTCTGTCTTGGAATCTGCAGTTATCTCCCTTTAACCGTCTCTTTGTTTTTTTATTTTTGAATGTACTTTTTATCACATAAAATTTGGTGAGGCATGAGTAAATTTTCATTCTAAAAATGCGTCTTAGAGAAAAAAAGTTTGGAAATCACTTTAATCGAGTTTCAGTTCTAAATGGAAAGTCAGCCATAGATACTCCAAGGATCAGTTCTAAATGGAAAGTCAACCAAAGATACTCCAAGGATCAGTTCTCCAAATGAGTCAAGAGTAGAATTTTAAGAGACTTTACAAGCAAGAAAATTCTGCTTTATCAGCAGTGACTGATTTTTATCATTGTGATATTTTTGCATTATATCAACTACAAGTATTAAGAATGTAGTAACTAGTGTCCGCAAATTGGAGGAGAGAGTTATCAATGATAATTTTCTGTCTTGGAATCTGCAGTTATCTCCCTTTAACTGTCTCTTTGTTTTTTTTATTTTGAATGTACTTTTTATCACATAAAATTTGGTGAGGCATGAGGCATGAGAGAAAAAAAAAAAGCTGGAAATCACTTTAATCATTTCTAAAAAGTCAGCCAAAGATACTCAAGGATCAGTTCTAAATGAAAGTCAAAAAGATAAATCACTTTAATCAGTTCTCCAAATGAGTCAGTTTTTAAGAGACTTTACAAGCAAGAAAAATCAGCAGTGACTGAAATCATTGTCATTATATCAACTACAAGATTAAGAATGTAGTAACCAAGGAAATTGGAGGAGTTATAAATGATAATTTTCTGTCAAATCCAAAGAACTACTGTACTTTTTATCACATAAAATTTGGAGGCATGAGTAAATTTTCATTCAAAAAAAAAAGTTTGGAAATCACTTAATCGAGTTTCAGTTCTAAATGGAAAGTTTAAATGGAAAAGTCAACCAAAGATACTCCAAGGATCAAAAATGAGTCAAGAGTAGAATTTTTATTTACAGCAGTGATCTGATTTTTTTATCATTGTGATATTTTTGCATTATATCAACTACAAGTATTAAGAATGTAGTAACTAGTGTCCGCAAATTGGAGGAGAGAGTTATCAATGATAATTTTCTGTCTTGGAATCTGCAGTTATCTCCCTTTAACCGTCTCTTTGTTTTTTTATTTTTGAATGTACTTTTTATCACATAAAATTTGGTGAGGCATGAGTAAATTTTCATTCTAAAAATGCGTCTTAGAGAAAAAAAGTTTGGAAATCACTTTAATCGAGTTTCAGTTCTAAATGGAAAGTCAACCAAAGATACTCCAAGGATCAGTTCTCCAAATGAGTCAAGAGTAGAATTTTAAGAGACTTTACAAGCAAGAAAATTCTGCTTTATCAGCAGAAGATGTTAACACCTCAAATTGAGTAAAGAGAGGAGAGATAGAAGACTTACTCTTATTTAACCCACTATTATAAAGCCGTCAGTAATCATGAGAATCAAACATGTTAGAGGCTATACAGTGCCTCATTCTATCAGCAAAACAAAAACTAAGCATCTTCAAGGGCACATTTACCATAATTTCAAGCAGACACGAATAGGCATCTATTATGATTGGAATTATCATGCTGGTACACTTGGTCCAAGTGATTCCTGTGGGCTGTAGCAGCTGAACAGGCCGGCGTGAACCAAGGAAAAGATTGTGGTTTACCTGGTATTTGCAATAAGGCACAAAATCATCAATGTTGGCTTTAACCCAAGAAAAAAAACCTCTGTAGTACAATTTGCAATAGTAATGTTAAAAATATCATTCCAAGATGGTGAAATCTAGTGGAACAAAATGGCATATATGTGGTTAAATAAATCTATGCACAAATATTGTTTTTAAAATTCACTTGAAAAATGCCATGAAGTTTTGTTCTAACCAAATACACTTGACATTTTTGATAAGATGCTTTTTATTATGTCTCTATTCTTATTAAATTATTTCCAATCAAATATTATACATTATTTCATTGTCTTTCTTTAATGTTATCATCTGTCCTAAGTAGATGTATTCCAGGATTTCTTCCAGTTTTTTATCCTCTATCATTTTGCCCTTTTTCAGAACATTACATGTGAACATTTGTTATTATGACTAAATCAAACAAATAAAATCTGACATGCATTTCGTATTATGAATAGACACATTTTCCAAAATGCAGAAAGTCAAATGCACAAATGTTCATTTTTGTCAATGTTATACAATTCTGTATACAAACATCCTCCCTTCTAATTTATCTTGCAAAGAAAAAATAAACAATGTCAGAAGAAACAATAAAATTAAAAAAAAAAAGTGTCATAAGAAAGTAAGTGGTGTCAAGTAGACATTTTATTATTATTTAAAAAAACAAAACAAAAGTGGTTACAAAACATGCTCAATCCAATTTAGAGAGGCTGTCCTTGTTTGATAATAAACACTGAATGGACACTTAATTATAAAAGTCCACTTGAAATCAAGCAGCAATGGCTGCGTTCATAAGTTAAGAGGTACAACCTTAAAGTTGGAAGGCCCCAGCACGCAGTATTAGAATATTTTATTTCTTGTGTCAGTAAATATACTTCTCGATCATTTATTCCTCCCACTTCCACGGGTGGATATTCTTTTTTTGGAGTAGGAACAGATTCTTTAGACTGTATTTTGACTCCCAAAATTTGAGTGTCATTGATAAAGACAAAGATACATCATACATTAATCAATTCAATCTCATGTTTTCAACTTTGTTTGTTACAGTCATAATGTTTTGACCATTGTAACAACCACCTTCTTCAGGTGTCAGTTGTATTTGACAACCGTATGTAAATTTCAAATCAAATCTATTGTTATTCTGTTGTCAGTTTCAGGGAGATATCTTGTTGTCAGTTGTTTCTAGTTAACTTCTCTTTTTGATGTCATCTTCGTTTCATGCAGAAAAAAACAAAAAAAAACAGAAATAAATTGTTGATTTTTTTTTCTTTAAATAGGCATTGAATCTTAAAGACAGAATAGCAATCAAGGTCCTTGATCAGAGCTGAAAACCAATTCACTGCTCATCTGTCTCTACCTAATCACCATCTGCAGTGTTTCAACCGAAAATATGATTTGGCAATCATAAGAGAACACAATGACTACACAAGCTAATTCAAAAACTCTTAGAACAATGTTAGTAAAATAGTAAGAAGTGTCTTTGGTGGTTATACAGCATTTTTGTTGTTTGTGTATGCATATTGTTTCAGAATTGGCTGAATATACAATGCACATTTGACAAGTGACATGCAGAGTTTTAGTTATTTTTGGTGATGCCTGGGGCTAACTCCTTAAGACTCAAGTGGAGTGAGAAAGGAAGACATTTGAAATATGTAAAAATATTGAAATATGAAATAAACACTTTATTCAAATTAAATTTAAACTAAATTTTTATTTCACTCATTGATTAGATGCCCTCCTGAAACACATGCCTGGGGTCATTGCACCCTCTGCCCCCACTTCTGCAGACTACTGCATTTGGCACTGTTTACTCTCCATATTTAATCTACGTAAGAAAGTGCAACAGAAACAAAAGGTTTATGGTATTGATGAAGTAGGTGCAAGCATGTGTTGAGAATCGTTTACAAAGTTTTAAAAAAAAGATAATTTTACTTTATTTTGTTGAAAATGGTGTCTGAATATAAAATGCATTTTTGACACTGTTTGTGTTTGGTGTTCAATTTGTGCAACAAAGAGCAGCACAACCTAGACAATGTATCATTGGTACTTGCGACAATGTAGGTGCAAGTATGTTTTGGGAATAGTTTGAAATGTTTTAAAAAGGAGATTTATGGCTTAAAGATGAAAGATGATTTGAAAATTGGAAAATACCTTTAAGAAAAATGCAGCACAGAAAACATGAGAATTTGTAGAAAATCTTTTAAAAGTCTGAGGAAAAATTCAGAAAATGGTTTTCACATAAACTTTCAGAAACAAACATTTTATAGGATTAGCTACTTAAGGGATTATACTAATTATTTTTGTCAAAATGATCCTAGTACTTGGGGATTGGATTATACCAAGAATTCTCATCTATTTTTTTATCACTAGTGTATTTTTAACAATGAACGAAGATATTCATCCAAAACGTGCAGTTGGCAGGGATTTTCTTTCAATTTCTATTCTCATGTAGCCAACAACTACATGGTAATTCCCATGTGGGAAATTATTTTACAGTACATCAATTGTTTTTATTTTTAATTAATTGTTGACAAAGCTGCAAAGAAAAAACTTAATCATTCATTTAAATTTTAGTCATTAATTTGTAAAACTATTTTTTCCCTTCGAACCATGAAAATGAATAAGATATGATCTGAAAAGTTAAAGGGCACTAGTCATCATAAAAGTTTGAAGGCCACTAGTCTTCGTAAAAGTTTGAAGGTCACTCGTCTTCATAAAAGTTTGAAGGCCACTAGTCTTCATAAAAGTTTGAAGGCCACTAGTCTTCATAAAAGTTTGAAGGCCACTAGTCTCCATAAAAGTTTGAAGGCCACTAGTCTTCATAAATATTTGAAGGCCACTAGTCTTCATAAAAGTTTGAAGGTCACTAGTCTTCATAAAAGTTTGAAGGCCACTAGTCTTCATAAATATTTGAAGGCCACTAATCTTCATAAAAGTTTGAAGGCCACTAGTCTTCATAAAAGTTTGAAGGTCACTAGTCTTCATAAAAATTTGAAGGCCACTAGTCTTCGTAAAAGTTTGAAGGTCACTAGTCTTCATAAAATTTTGAAGGCCACTAGTCTTCATAAAATTTGAAGGCCACTAGTCTTCATAAATATTTGAAGGCCACTAGTCTTCATAAATATTTGAAGGCCACTAGTCTTCATAAATATTTGAAGGCCACTAGTCTTCATAAATATTTGAAGGCCACTAGTCTTCATAAAAAGGCCACTTGAAAAGGCCACTAGTCTTCATAAATATTTGAAGGCCACTAGTCTTCATAAAAGTTTGAAGGCCACTTGTCTTCATAAAATTTGAAGGCCACTAGTCTTCATAAATATTTGAAGGCCACTAGTCTTCATAAATATTTGAAGGCCACTAGTCTTCATAAAAGTTTGAAGGCCACTAGTCTTCATAAATATTTGAAGGCCACTAGTCTTCATAAATATTTGAAGGCCACTAGTTTTCATAAAAGTTTGAAGGCCACTTCTCTAAAGTCATCATAAAATTATTTTTAAGGAACTTCAAGGTTAAAATAGTGACTTATTTTCCTCCATTGTTTAGTGTTCAAATCCTGGTAAAAAACAAGATTTTTCTATGCTGATATACAAGGAATGAAAATTTTCTCCTCGTGAGTGATTAAGGTAACATGACTTTAGTAAATATCAATTTTAGTAGACAGAATTTATTTTTGAGCTCATAATTAACTTTGTGTGACAATCCCAAAATATGATTCCTAATTGTGCTGAGTTAGGTTGCAAAGAAAAAGTGTATGGTACTCACCTTCAAATCCCGATGCACGACTCCTCGATCATGCATGTAGTCTACACCTTCCAACACCTGTTTGATCAATGTGCTTGCATCTCTTTCTGTATAGCTGCCTTTTTCTACAATGCGATCAAATAATTCTCCACCAGTTACCCTGAAAAAGAACATGAAAAAGTGACAGTATAAAATACAAAAGAATTTTACAGTGAAAATATATATGCACGTATCAGCATGAAACACCAAGTCATGCTATCAACGTGGGATATTTTATGTATATTCATTAATATATACTTAATAGCTCTGTTATATTTGCATTGAGTGCTGTTTTTATAACTCCTGAGAAAAAATATATATGTACGTGTAAGTATATGTGCATATATGTATGTTTTTATCATATTCATATATATATATATATATATATATATATATATGTGAATGTTTGAAGACCACTAGTCATTGTAAAAGTTTGAAGGCCACTATATATATATATATATATATATATATATATATATATGAAGAAACATAGTTTTAAGGTATTCTATATTTATGTGATATTGTTCTCAATATCAGAGATAAAGCATATGTAAGTATGAAATATAAAACTGGACACTGAAATTCAATAGGCAACAGACTGTTTTATGATAAATGCAATCATGGCCTGATGATTGCATTTAGCATGAAACAGTCTGTTGCCTCTGAGTGTTGACTTCAATGTTCACTTTTAATATATATATATATATATATATATATATATATATATATATATATGGTGGGCTCTCTCGTCATATTTGACGTACAAGGGTCAAGCAACTCAGTTCCTAGGATCCAAAAGCCAGACACCAGCACATATGAGTTGATTATAATAGTGAAGGCTTTGTGCAGCACCAACCACACTTTTTGAAGGGCTGAATACAGAGACCTGGTGCATTACATGCCACAAGGTCCCCAAACAACCATTTTCAGGTTTTGAATTCAGAGTTGTCCTTCTCTTAGACCAGTTGCCATTCATGGCTATAGAACTCAGTCTGTCCTGCTAATTACCCATAGCTGGAGGGAGAAGAGGAGGATTAATACCATTCCCAAGGGTATTAGCATGTAAGTTAATGTAATGGATTTGACTAGAATTCGAACTTGGCTCTCTGAGCCCTCAGTCTGAGCCACTACCCACTACTCTACCATTCTTTCTCTCTCTCTCTCTCTCTATATATATATATATAGCATTGCACAACAAAATCCAAAATTACCTCATATGGGGAGGGAAGATAGACCTATTTCAACTGACGAAAACTACATCTGTCTTATTCAACCCCAGTGTAGGATCCACTTGAATAATATACCAATATATTTATTACCTGTATTATATTTATATATATTTAGGTAGCATATCTTCATTCAAACATGTTTCATTAGA
The DNA here is from genome assembly GCA_903632075.3 of Acanthosepion pharaonis. Classification (NCBI taxonomy): domain Eukaryota; kingdom Metazoa; phylum Mollusca; class Cephalopoda; order Sepiida; family Sepiidae; genus Acanthosepion; species Acanthosepion pharaonis. Next base: position 45,282 of record CAHIKZ030001531.1, on the reverse strand, counting down.
TAATATAGACATATTGTGTCTACTTATTTTTATACTGATCTTAGAAAAGGTCAAAAGTACTTGGGTTTACAAAAAAACTACTGCACCTTCCTTGATAAATTTCATCTGGAAAGGAGCAGTATAAAAAGAAACAGACACAATATGACTATATATCATTCAATAAAACATTAGATATATATAACATAGTACCTATAAAAAAAAAGGTTTGTTTATTGATATAGGGCTAAATTATACAAATATATTTTTGTACAAAAGTATTTATTTTAATAATTCTTTCAGAGCAATATTCTTTATAAAGAAGGATTATTCTATAAATTCACCCTGACCTTTATAATCTTCCATTACAGTTCAATTCCTTGTTCTACTTTGAGCTACATACACTTGGCTATGCCTGAATATGAGTCATGCAAGAAACAAACCTACTTTTCCTTGAGATTTATCATCATTGTTAATATAAAAATGACTGGAATGCTAAGTTAAGCATGTATAATTTGGCATAAAATCAATTAGTTGAAAAAAGAACAACTGAAGTAATTTTTAAAAATATTTATAGACTAATAGTAAGGAAAATAACATCTTTATTGCCAGGTTGGGCTTTTATTCAATGAAGTTAATATCTCATTCACTATATATATATATATATATATATATATATATATATAATCATTTTATGTTTATTATATGAAATTAATGACAATAATGCTCAAAAAACATAATTAAAGTGTGATAGATTTTAAATTTTAATGTGATGTATGTTTTATTGTTAAAATGTCATAAAAATTCAAGGGAAATGTTTGTTTTAAACAATTTTTATGTAACACTATTATCTGGAAAGAATGTAAATTTTAATTCAAGTAATTAAAACATTAAAAAAGAATCCTAATTTAATATTTCTTTGTTAATTTTCTCTGATATAATTTCAAAAAGTCAAATGATAGCCTAACAGATATGTTACAGATTTGAGTCAAACCACAACAAATAAAATGGTGAGAAACGTTTCTAAATATAAAAATATAAAATATATTTTTTTTTGTTTTTACAACTAAATTTTTTTTAGTGTGTAATAGTTCTTGTGTTAAAGTTCTTTATAGTTGTTTGTTAAGACAAAAAGAGGCAAGGGAAAAACTGAGGAGGATAGTGTAAATGTCACATAGCTTGGTGAAGAAGAGTGTAAGTGTCACATAGCTTCATGAAAAAGAGTCTAAATGTCATGTAGCTGAGTGAGGAAAATTTCAAGTGTCACATAGCTCAGTGAGAAAGATGGATGAATGAGTAAGGGAATCTCTTTGAAGCCATGCATGGTGTATGTTGCTGCTCCTTCTCCTTACTGGTTTTGTCCATCTGAAGACTTTACTTAAATACTCTTCAAAGGGATCACAAATAATTTTTTTTTTGTTGGTGGGAATGTGACCTGTTGGTTGAAAAATGTTCAGTATTTATTTTCGAAGGATTAATTTATTAACCAGAAGGATGCATCAATCCTCTGACACAGAAACCATTTTTTGTCATTTCATGATTGACTGACTTGGTGTTTATTTCCATCTTGCCTCCACAGATACTTCATTTGCTTGGATATCACTGGATTGGATGTTCAAATTATAACAGTCGCTTAATTTTTATTATATCTGTTTGCATTTTAATGTGGCTGTTAAATAATAGTTTAGCAGACTGTTATTTTTTTGTGGAAGTGTATCTTGGCTATGACTTCTGAAGATTGACCTTCAAGGTCAGATGGAAGACATAATAAGGAAGTCAATTTTGACTGGCTGAGCATAGATAGAAAAAGATTTTTCAGCAAATCGAGTCTTACACATTAAACAATGTAGGTGTGTTCACTTAGGTGTCTGAAACGGCTCCTCAGTGAGTGGTGAGGGTGACTTCTACTGGATAGTTAGTACATGTCAACATTAATAAAACAGTTAAAATAAAGGTTAAAATTTTCTGTGTTAGAGTCTTTTCCTTGCTTAACTAAATCAACTAGTAATCGCCAGCCAAGAGAAGACAAGATGAGACCACCCCCACCATGGGGCTATGCAACATGACTATTAACAAAAAACAAAAAAAATGAAAAAAAGTGACATGGGGTTTTATATAGAATTCTCAGTCTTAGGAAAATAGCAATATTCATCATTCTGATATCTATATCATGATCAAAATTAAGAAGAATGTGGTGACACAGATTTGAACTCTGCTAGAAAAAATAAATTTATTAAGACTCTCAAAGGCACAGGCTGGTAAACAAAGATTTAGACATTAAAAATAAAGCAGAGATGTCTATTCAAACGTGTGTATCTACTAATGTTTAAAGTAATACACAATAATGTCAGATTATAGATAAAATCCATTAATTTCTTAGAGATTACTTTGTTTACATTTCAGATATAAAAATAAAAGCAGGTAAAGCAGCTCTGAGAAATCTGAACAAAAGACATGCATTTCTTACATAGTGTATTTGAACTTTGATCGTGAAAGTCTTCTGTGGCTGAGTGGTCTAAAAGTGGTTGCCCCTAGAAGGGTGGACAAAGGTTCAAACCCTACCAAAAATGCACATTTTCTTTAGTAAGACTCATAAATGTACAGTCCAGTAGATATAGATTTACACTTTAAAAAACAAGAATATCTACTCATCTATATATGGTTTATGGCCATACCACATTAAAAGACCAGTTCTTGTCTGATCACCAAAGCTAATCAATGTTGAGCCTGGTCAGTAACTAAATAGATGACAGATTGAGAATACCTGGTGCTATAAGCTTGGATATCCAGGTGATGTAATGGAGAACAGTTCAAAATTGGAGTTTGGATATCCGAGTTCCAATTCCAGCACATTCATTATACTCACTTATGTGCAAATATATTTGGGAAAGGTATGAATCCACTTCTTCTCCCTCTGGCTATGGGTTAATTAGTAAGACTTGTATAGGGTGAAATGAGTAAATTTTTGACATTTTATATTTTTAATTTTGTGCATTGTTTGTTTTTGATTTTGTCAACTGCACAGCATAATAGGATCAGTTGGGCACCATCTGTGAGAAAAAGAGCACCATGATGCAATTCACTCCACCAGAAATTTGGAAACAGCATGCTTCACTGCTTGGCATTTGTGCCAGAAGCTCCAATACAAATATTTCAGAGTGTGTGGTGTCAATCTGAGGACAGTGTAGAGGGTTCGGAAAGAGTTTGCTGAGTCTAATGGTGATTACGAAGGTGTTGGCAATGTTATGCCTCCATTCATCTTCCTCACAAGCCCTTAGACTCAACATGGAGGCCTACATCAAGTGCCTTGAGGAGGTAGTGCTGCCCTGGGTCAAGAGGGTGGCTGCTAGAAGACCCTATGCCTGGCAACAAGACTCTGCATCTTGCCACACAAGCAGGAGAACCTGCCAGACAATTTCTGCAACCACATCACCCCTTACATCTGGCCATTTCACTCCCCAGATTACAACCCCCTTAATTATTATGTGTGTGGTGCAGTTGAGTGAGAGACCAACAAAACTGCTTGTAATACCAAAGATGAACTGAAAGCAAGTATTATGGCAGCATTCAACAACTTAAACAAGGAAACTGTCCATAAGAGTTGCTGGAGATTCTGAAGTCATCTAGAGGTCGTGACTGAAACCAATGGCAATTTTATTGAATAAGTTTACTCTTTAGTATTTCAAGATAATTTTGGTAAATATATCTATTAAAATGAGATGTCAGTGTTATTTTCCTTCTTGCGTAATTTATACAACAATTTATCTGCTGCATCCTGTATAAGTAACTCATTACTACCTCCCAAAATTCTTACAATGTAAAAATATTTTTTGGCTTTAAATAACCTGCAAAAGGTTGATAAACCATAAAAATCAATCATTCATTTATGTATGCATGTGCCTATAAATTGTCACAGAGTTCAGAGCAGCATTAGATCTTAACGTTTATTCCAACTTAATTTCAATAAAAACTAAATAAATAGAAAAACATATGTATTTTTTTCATCAGTTTCTTTAAATAATTTTATAATTTTAAACTTAATATAGATCAAATTTAAAATTTAAAATTGGTAATCTTGAATTTTGAATTTTATAGTATAATTTAATATTAATTAGTTAGAATGAATTCTATTTTAGTCTAACCCTAACATTAAAGCATTAAATAATTATTATAACCAAAGTTCATTGTCAAGTTTTTTGAATTCTTATATACTTGTATCTTGATTGGTCATTCCAGCTTATGTAACAGCGTTTCCCCAAGCGAGGGGTGTTTGATTGATTTGAACCTTTTAAAACCCTTTATTCTACATCCAACACCATCACTTGATAAGACACCAGAAGTGTTGAAACAAAATGACTATTTTGGTAGTGATTTTATAACATATTTATGTTATAATTTTCGAATAAATAATTATATATATATATATATATATATATATATATATATATATATATATATATATATATATATGACCAGTGCAAAACTGCAGAACACAATTAAAAGACCCTCAGGTGAAAAAATGCAACTGGCCAATTTGTGGGGTATGCAATTACCTATTAGAGGGTCATGATTTTCAGTTCAAAGATGGATCAAAATTATAAATTAAAAATGATTTCTTGTGTGCCTCAGAGAATTTAATATACATAATTACATGCAAAGGTTTCCACAAACATTATATTGGCCAAACCAGCCAGTCACTCTGGCAAAGGATGACAGTTCATCACCAACAAATTAGAGACCCCCACACCAGAAAAATACCCCTTAGCCAACATATAGAGGAATGCAGAGGATAAAATCTCCCAAATTTTAGTATTTTCCCATTCTATCAATGCGACTACAGAACCAATGAACAAAGGTGGATTAATAAAGAAACATTTTTCACCAACAAGTTCAAACCCATACTTAATTCATTGCATAAATAGATGCTACCAAATTCCCCTTAACATAAACATATATAGCCAGTTATGTCCCTTGATTTTCATTTTTTTTCATTAGTATAAAACATAAGCATCAACATTTGGAGATAGAAATAGTTAAAAACTTTTTGAAAACGAAACCATTTAAAGTAAAAAAGTTTTAAAAAAAGGAAAACAACAAATTATTTTTTTAAGAAAAAGACACTGAAAATCCAATTGTAAGTAACAAAGTTTTAATTCTTCTCTGTCAAAATTCATATATTATAAATAAATAACATTATATTAAATATTAGGTGCCTTTTTTCCAATCCTCATTTTAGTCTATATATATATATATATATATATATATATATATATATAAAGAAGATCATGAATAATATATCATTGCTTGTTCAGCATGCATGTAGATAAATTGTGAAAAGTTGAATGTATTTGACGGTTAACAGTTGAGTTCACTTCACAGTTCACTTCACAGTGAAGCAAGATAAACTGCTGCCATCTTGGACTGAAGCGACCACCAAGATTTTTAAAAAATGGACACATAAAAAGAAAAAAGTGGCACAGAAGAGAAAAAAAAGTATGAGGGCTTCACTTGGTGAAGCTACATTTTGGTATTAGTTTATATACAAAATAGCAGGCACAAGTGTTTTCCTTAGTAATGATGCCTGCTGTAGACTGAGAAAGATGAGAAAAGTAGATGAAAAAGGGAGATGAAATCATTTATGCATACGTAGGGAAAATATAAGAAATATATAAAATTGTTTGTTTTTATTGACTTAAATTTTTAACAAGAGAACCATATCATCCATCAAGATCAGGGATATGACTTTAAATCTTATTGATATTCAGACTACTGTCCTAGTCTTATTATCATAATGTTTTGGCCATTATGTCCTTTGACCTCCTTTAATTATTTGTTGATTCTAGTAACCTTTAAAGAATCAATGGCTCCCATCTTGTATTTATTTCTCTGATATAGACCTACAGAGGAGATTATATAAGCTTGTAGATTAAATAAAGTGTCTAGACACTTTATCTAATCTACAAGCTTATATAATATGTTTAGACACTTTATAATATGTCTAGACACTTTATTTAATCTACAAGCTTATATAATCTCCTCTGTAGGTCTATATCAGAGAAATAAATACAAGATGGGAGCCATTGATAAAGAAACAAAGAGGAACATTTTCTAAGATAAGATAGGTTCACCTATCATATAGTTCACACTCCTCCCTGTTTTTTTGAACAAGAGTAGAAGGTTATCTTCATCAAAGGAGATTAAATACTGAATTGATATGTATTCTGGTTTTCTCTGACATAATTTAAAAAAGTAAAATGGTAGCCTAATGGATATATTATGGATTTGAGTCAACCCACAACAAATCAAAAGGTGAGAAAATTTTTAAAATATAAAAATATGAAATATTTTTTTGTGTTCAATTGAATTTTTCTCAATGTGTAGGAGTGTTAAAGTTCTTTGTAGTTGTGTGATTATATGAAATGGATTAAATCTGACAAATATTTTTAATATATTTCCTGTTTATATGTTTTTTTTTATGGATACACTTATTTGAGTAAATGCTCTGTTTTTTTTATTAAATTGTATTAATTATATGACCTGAAGGTTTGAGAAATTTCATAGAAAATATGTATCCTCCAACAGGAATTGAACCTGTATCCTATACGGAACCATCATTTAGCCTGATGTGCTATGACTGTTCAGCCACAGAGGACTTCCAGTTCAGCAAAGCTTGAATTACTGCTTTTAAACACACACTTTCACCCATTTTTCTCAATATATCATATTTGCTCTGAAATTGTAGCCTAATGTAAACAATGACAGCATATTATATGAAATATATGTGTGTGTGCATGTGTACCTATATGTATGTGTGTGTGTGTGTGTGCACACCAATATATGTGTGTGTGCACGCACACATATATGTGTGTATGTGTGTGTGCACCTATATGTGTGTGTGTGTGTGTGTAAAAATTCAGTTATAAATAAAATATATCTGTAAAATGACAGTATAAATAAAAACAAAAGGAAAAAAAATTTGGTCAATATATTTCATACTCTGATGGAGAAGGTAAATATGTATGTGTGTGTGTGTATATATATATATATATATATATATATATATATATATATATATATATATATATATGGGCACATGTGGCCAAGTGGTTAGAACATTTGCATTCTGACCATAAGACCCGAGTTTGAATTTCCCAATGGACGATTTGTCAGGAAGGAGACTTCCTCATATTATCGGACTGGAGGGATCAATCCCAGCGTACGGCATCTTTGGAAAGTGACTGAAAACCATACCATGGGTTGACAGTGTCCATTGACAGCTGTGCTATCACAAAGTCACAAGTCATCATGGCTGAAAGCTTGAGCGTGCTGGCCTTGTTCAAATTGTTGATCATGCTAGATAACACACTCTGTATAAACTACAGGTGGGCTCTGTTGATGTTGAATAAACACAAATGCACCTGAGCAGGCGTCTGCAGTAGGGATTGGCTAGCTGCCCTAGTAGACAGGTATCCTCAAATATGAGTGTCCAGCTATATATATCGTTACCCCATTATATATATACATATATATATATCGTTACCCCATTATATATATATATATATATATATATATATCATTACCCCATTATATATATATCTATCATTACCCCATTATATATATATATATATATATATATCATTACCCCATTATATATATATATATCTATCATTACCCCATTATATATATATATATATATCTATCATTACCCCATTATATATATATATATATATATCATTACCCCATTATATATATATATATATATATATATATTACCCCATTATATATATATATATATATATCATTACCCCATTATATATATATATATATATATATATATATATATATATATATCATTACCCCATTATATATATCATTACCCCATTATATATATATATATATATATATATCATATCATTACCCCATTATATATATATATATATATATATATATATATATATATTCAGTCATATGTATATGAATTTGTAACCCTGGGTTTCATACTTTTGCAATCATCAGGCAAATTCATATATAACTAAAGATTGTATATTCCTTGAAATAGAAACTGCTGTCAATGAGTATATCACTGGAAGTGAATGTTTCCAAGGCAAGCAGATTTACAAAATGATGTTCTCTATATTAAGAAATAAGGGCATTAATAGTAAATAAATCAGTGAGAAGTTTAAACACTTATCTTCTTTGGGGTGGGGTTGGGGGGAGAGAAACATTATTATCCTTCCTATGAATATTTTTTTTTTTTTTTTAATAATATCAACTTACTGAATCTTAAAAGCCAATCCCCACCCACCCTCACCCCTGGACAGACATCATAGAAACTTCCTACTCATTAGAATAATTTTACCAAATGAGATAATTTGAGTCTGTAGATAAAGATGTTAGTCATGGGAGGCTGTAAAAATAGTTGGATTAGCTTCAAAATCTACACAGTGTAGAATGTGGCGGGGAAAAAGATGGCAATGGGGGGGGGGAGTTAGATGATGAGCTAAATATGGAATGTTGGCAGAGTGTGGGTGAAGTACTGATAGGTACATACTGAGGTACCTAGTCCATAAATCAAATGATTTTGTTTTATATATTATTATTTTTATAAAAAAACGTTTAGTTTTGAAAATAACTTTTGAAACTGATACAGAATGTGATACAAACTGATTGTTGCAAAGATGATTTAGATAATAGGAATGCCGACATTTGCATATAAATTATATTAATGAACACACAAATATAATTATGTAAAAATTTCTCAGAATTAACCTGTAGAAAAAAGACAATATGTACAAAGGATAAAAGATAATAGGAAAACTGTAGTTTTAGCCAACATGTTTCATCCAATGTGAACTTTTATAAGGCAAAAAAGGAAATGAATTTATTGAAACAAAGTATCTATAAACAACAAACAAAATGTCATTAGCAACTAGAAGAATTTAAAAACGCTATTGTATATTCATATGGACCACTGAAAAATTACGTCAATTATTTTATGTTTAAAGAAAATATTTCCACATCTAGAAATATTGTTTGTATTGGGTTGACAGATTCAACCATTTTCTTTTGATTTCTTGATATATTTGTTTTGTATCTTGGCTTGGGAGAGTATTGATTCTGTTAGGAAAGGTGATATTGGGAAAAAAACCTGGGCATAGTTTAATATTTGGATAATATTTAATGGCAGCACCCTTGAGGATTTTCCTTCTGATTATATATAATTATCTATAAACAGAGTAGCATGTATTTTCAAAATATTAAACCATGCTTTAGAGTAACTCCAGTTCAAAATATAAAAAGTGAGAATGAAAAGATGCACCAAGTAATTGAGAAAAAATTCTAATATATAAAAAGAAAAGTATTTTGTCTGAATTTCTGGAATGAGGAGTTATCATTATTTACATTCAGACTAATGTCCTCATCTTTGTTGTTATTATCACCGGATTACCTTCTGTCTGAATTTTTGGGGTCAGGAGTTATCATTATTTACATGGGGACTATTGTCCTCATCTTTGTTGTTATTATCACCTGATTGCCTTCTGTCTGAATTTTTGGGGTGAGGAGTTATCATTATTTACATGGGGACTATTGTCCTCATCTTTGTTGTTATTATCACCTGATCACCTTCTGTCTGCATTTTTGGGGTCAGGAGTTATCATTATTTACATGGGGACTATTGTCCTCATCTTTGTTGTTATTATCACCTGATCGCCTTCTGTCTGAATTTTTGGGGTCAGGAGTTATCATTATTTACATTCAGACTAATGTCCTCATCTTTGTTGTTGATATCACAATGTTTCAGCCATTGTATCCTCCAGCCTTCATCAGGTTTTTAAGTAACCTTCAGGAAATTTTAAACTTAATCTTTTATTTAGTCTCTGCATGTAGATTGTTCTTGTTCCTCAATTTATGCCTCATCCAAAAATATAAAAAGGAACATTTACCAGATTGACTCATTAATCTGGTTATTCAGGTATTTGTTATTCAGGACTGTAACCAGATTGTCAAGCATGTCAAGCACCTGATGAAGGTTGGAGGACAAAACAACAGAGAAGTTTTAATAATAACAACAAAGATGAGGATATTAGTTCAGCTGTAAATAATCTAAATAAGATTTTTGCATGAAATTTAAATAAAATTGTTTCTTAAAAGTGACAGAAATACAAAACACTCCCTTTTTAAGATTCATGTGACATTATAAATGTGACTTAAACATATAAATGTTAGGTGGTAATGAAAAGAAGAAAACTTTTCATATTTTACAAAAATAATAAACAAACGTCCAGAACAGCATATCACAAGGTGATAACTTCTTAAATTTAGACCTTTAGATATATTGGCCAGTTCTTAGTTTTAATTATGTGAAGTTTTTTTGTCCTTACTTATTTCATATGAATAAAAAATAGGAACGAGGAGGAAAATTATTTAAACTGTCATCAGCCAATATTCATTAATCTGTGTTGTTCAAATTAATATTTTTCTAAAAATTGTAAAGATGCTTTGTGTTTAAGGACAATGGAAAAAATACTTAGACTTTACAGCAAAAATTTATGTGCATCTGGATTTAAGTGATTTTTTTTTAATGTGATTGCATGATTGAAAACTTGAAAATGCATAAGAATATTAATTTTAATTTTAGTTAATAATATTTGTGTAGTAACATAGGCAAAATGGACTTACCCTACTTTGCATAGACTCAAGTGACTACTAATAAGGCAGTTCTCCCTCAGCACATAGGGAAAATTCTGTCACAGACAAGAAGACACCACAACAATTTGGTCTGTGAAACATGCTTAACAGATAGACACAGGTGAGGAGATAAAAGGGATTAGTTAGAAGATAAATGGACAAGTAGGAAAGTAGGCAGATTGGAAAGGAGACATTCAGATTAGGAGACAACTGGACAAATAGGAAAGTAGGCAGATTGGGAAGGAAACATTCAGATTAGGAGACAACTGGACAAATAGGAAAGTAGGCAGATTGGGAAGGAAACATTCAGATTAGGAGACAACTGGACAAATAGGAAAGTAGGCAGATTGGGAAGGAGACATTCAGATTAGGAGACAACTGGACAAATAGGAAAGTAGGCAGATTGGGAAGGAGACATTCAGATTAGGAGACAACTGGACAAATAGGAAAGTTTAATTGGAAGGAAAGATTAGGAGACAACTGGATTTTAGGAAAGTAGGCAGACATTCAGATTAGGAGACAACTGGACAAATACAAAAGTAGGCAGATTGGAAAGGGAGACATTCAGATTAGAAAACAACTGGACAAAAAATTCAAATAACATTCAAGAAACTGGACAAATAGGAAAAAGATAGGCAGATTGGGAAGGAAAAATTTCAGATTAAATGACAACTGGAAAATATATTTAGGCAGATTGGAAAGGAGACATTCAGATTAGCTAATAAACAAAAGAGAAACACGTTGAGGATGTACAAAAATATGTACCCACAGACACACAGATAACCAGTAGATAGATAAAGAAAATACAGACAGACAGAAATGGTGTGTAGAGAGATTTGCAGGAGGATGTACAGACAGATCATTAATCAGACACACAAATGGTCTGGACTATATATGCTGGTGAGGGTAAGTAATTTCAATTTTTAAAGCCAGAATTTTTACATTGAAGAAATTTGTGGTAAGAGGATGCAGTCAATAAATGGATTATGTTAAAAGTACAAAAATCTTAAAATTCGTATTTCTTTTCTTTTTTTTGTTGCAAATTAAAACTAGATATTTTTTTTTAAGCGTACTTTTGGTATGAAACATTTCTTGACTGAGTCATTAAGAAGAAGAAGATGATGTGTGATAGGTGGGGGAATTGGTAAGAAAAGAATTTTGAAATTCTGTAAGTATCATATGATTTCAGTTAAGAAAATTAGAAACCTCTGATTTCATTTGCTACCTGTAAAGGTTGGATGTGTTCCTCTTTCTCATTAACCGTTACAACCAACTTTATGGGGTAACCAGAGAAAGATCCACCCACTCACACCTGTCAAGGTGAGAGTTATATTATAAATCAAAATCAGACACAGGTCAATTATTTTTTTTTTAGTTCAGTTGCAGAAAGGCTGTAAGACTTGCCATGTTGGTAAAAATCACAAAACATAAATTATTTGAAACCATTCTTAATGCCATTGAATATAAAAATCTTTCTTTCAGGCCATTTATCATATGACCAAAAATTTATAATTACCACATTTCTTTAAAGGAAAATTACGTTATGGTGGTGGGAAAGTGAATGAAGCTGAGATGCCAGGTTAGGAATGATGACACTGCAGATTCTTCTTTGGATTTTGTCTAGAATCGCTAGATACATAGCAGAAGCATCAGATCAGATGTGTTTTGTGATACCAATGAACACTTGCTGCCACTTTTGTAATGCCAACGAATACCCATTGTCACTTTCATAATGCTCGTTGTAGTAGAGACTTTGTAATCACAGATACAAATATAGTAACACCATTGAACAATACTGGTGTCAGATGCCTTTGAATAATCTCGCACTAATGATACTTGCTTGATAATATTCACTTGAATAGTAATTACTGTATAGTGATCCAAATAGAGAAATAGTATAGTGAATAGAGTCGAGAATAGCTGTCCGTATAGTAATAGAGGATAGACTAGAAATAGTGATCCATAATAGAGGATAGAATAGAAATGTGATCAATTAGGCATACGCTACCTCCCATACATGCATTTCCTCTATGGTTATGTGGTCTACTTAATTCAGTAATGGGATTGCCTGTGTTTGCTCACTGGCGATCTATGTTCAAACTCAAGTGTCAGCAGTGACACTTTTTTTCTAAATAACAATGTGACAGCAAAATTCAATGCATGGAAGAATGGTAAACTTCTCAATGCGCAAGGTAGATTCTCTTAGAAACAGGCATTATTGCTTCCTCTTAAGTGACCCAAAATATCAGCATGGAGAGTTTTTATGTTGGCTTTTAATTCAAGTAGAAGGATTGTATAACACTTGTAGTATGTGATTCATGTCAGTAAATACAAGAGGTCTGAATCAAATTTTACTGTTCATCAGGAACTTTGATCTAAGAAGAGTTGTATTAGGTTCAATCTAAAAGATACCAATGTTTTGTATTTAGTATCACCTCAGAAAATCAAAAGGCTTAGGAACACCGAGGGTTGATCAAGATGGTGACCTCAAAGAATGGGGTGGGTCCCCCAACATAAATAAGAACATGAACCCAGTTGAACTTAGGGTACACACACACACACATACACACATGGAAGTAGTGTAAATACCCAATATATGAAGGGAGAAGATTTAAGAAGAAAACTATGTTCAAAGAAAGATACTCTTGATTTAGCCAATGTTAATTTGCTGGAGTACAGAAATGAATAAACAATTATTTTACATAGGAAAAATTTAGTTTCATATTCTTATCAGATCTTTACTATCATTACACACTTCCTACACATATATAATTGTTGTGAAGTTGAAGTTAGCACTAATCAGCCGCTAAGCTCGTACTTCTACCTCGTTATTCCCAGTGACCACTTATATGAGTGTTCATTTATGCTTATGCAAATTATGCATACTAATTTGCTAGTATCACTACAATAATCACATCAACAAAAACATTACTTTAGTTTGATGAAATCTTAAAGGATTAAAGATGACACGCAAAAACGTTTTTTCTTACAAGGTCTCTCAATTGCAGTTATCCTTATTGTTCATTTCACTGAGAGTTGTTTTCTGTTGCCATAGAAGGATATGATAACACAACTATGAAATTCAAACACACTATTGTTCAGGGATCAGAGTCACCTTCAGTGGCAGGATAAACTTTTTGTACAGCAAATAAAATCACATACAGAGAGATAAAGGTTAATATTATTTCACATATATATGTATACATTTATATATATGTTTTGTTGTATATGACAATGAAAATTTAATTTTTAATTTATTTTTTTCCATCATTATACATTTTTTTGTGTTTTTGTAAAAGGGGTGGGCAATATGAACAATTTTTTCACTCTCTTACTCTCACCAAATAAAAAAATGTAAAAATGCTAGAAAAACTGAATAAAAAAAATAATTTTCCTTGTCTGTCTTATTCAACAAAATATGTTTAAAAGAAAGTTTGCTGCTCAGATATACATTAATTTTATATATATATATATATATATATATATATATATATATATATATATATATATATAGGTATATAGATAGAGTGCTGGTGTTAATAAAACAGTGCTTGATGTAATATAACAGAGCTATTAAATATATATTAATAAATATACATATTATCCCTCACTGGAAAGTTTTGTAAATTTCATGCACAACACAATCTTCAGGTGCTCAGAAGAGACTGAAGTAGAGACCTAAAGATTGTGTTGTGCATGAAACTCTGAGTCTTGCTACCAGTGAGGAATAATATATACATATATTTATATATATGATACGTGTATATATATATATATATATATATATATTTTAAAGAAAAACAGACCACTTTAAGGTTCCATTATAATAATTTATTTCACCAGAGCCCTTTTAAAGGAAGCTGGATCATCAGATAGTACTTCCAAAAGATGAAACGAAAAATGAAATGAAAATTCACACTTTTGATGGTTAGTGTAAGTTTTTGTAATTTAACAGAGGGGGTAATGAGGAGTGGTTTGAGAGACATGGTCGAGTTTAGAGAGGGTTTATTTTAATATTTCTTTCAATCATACTTAGTATTGGGGTAGGAGGGACCAGACCTTCACCTATTTAACCGGTTAACTTAACTTGAAGTGATATATTGAAAGAAGGGATAGAATTAAAGTCAAGAAGAATTTAAAAAATTAAAATAATTAACAAAGAACTTTTAACATTTAATTAATATATATATATATATATATATATATATATATATATATATATATATATATAAAAGGAAGAGAAAAAAATTATTTTCCTAAACAAGATCAATATAATAATTTGGTCTTTTATTTTATTAATGTATATATGTTCATTGGTTTTCTTTTTTTTTCTTTCTAAAAACAACACCAAATCTACTAAATTCTGTACAACCAAGCATACCTGATCTATAACATCAAATAGCCCAAGTGTAGACTTGATTAGCAGATGTTTTCTGGGGGAACTTATATAAAGCATGTCCTAAAGCTAGTAGCAAATTTATTCTTTTTTTGGGCGAATACTGATCATCATTTTTCGGTCTGGTGAAGGTTATCAAACAAAGAAATCTGTTGTTTATTATTTAGACCCAAAAATAATGATATAAGAAACAACAACACTGACGACACAACCTACAAAAGCATTAAAGGTATATAATTTTAACAATGATATATACACACACACACACACACATATATATATATATATATATATATATATAAAATCAATTCTCCCCGTCGGGTTCGACGTATGAGGGTCAAGCGGATCAGTTTCCAGGAAACTGACAGCCTGACACTGGCACATGAGATTCGATTATAGTGGTGAAGGCTTCGTGCAGGACCATCCACACTTTTTGAAGGGCCGAATACAGAAACCTGGTGCACTACGTGCCACAAAGTCCCCAAACAACCCCCCCACAGGTTTTGAATTCAGAGTTGTCCTTCTCCTAGACCAGTTGCCATCTGAGGCTATAGAATCCAGTCTGTCATGCTATTTAACCCATAGCTGGAGGGAGAAGAAGAGGATTCACACCTTTCCCAAGGGTATTAGCACGTAAGTGAATGTAATGGGTTCAGCCTGGATTCCTCAATCCAAATATATATATCCATTACCTCATTGCTATTTATTTGAACTTATATATATATATATATATATATATATATATATATATATATATATATATATATATATATATACACTACAGTGTACAAGTTTGAAGCAACCCACAGAATTAGCATAGGATAAACTTGAGAGAAGAGTGAAAAAAGATGAAAAAGTTCTCTGAGAGTCTTTGAAAACAAGAATGGAATCAATTATCAAACTTATACTTAGAGAAATTTTTGCAATGAATGCCAAAAATTTATGCTGCAGTAATCAAAAGGAGGATATTTTGACAAGAGCAAAATTTAATCATGAGATTTTTTTTTTCTTTTTATCATAATAAAACTTCTAATAAAAAACGTCTTGCTTTTTTACCCCTCATTTAAAGTACAAAACAACTACTTTATGAGCCAATTAAAAAATTACCAGCAGTGGCCTCAAACTTTTGAACTGTAGCATGTATATATTAGCTATTATATACATAATATAAGCATATTAACTTAGTCTTTGTAAGCCAATGAATCCATAATATTTGCTGGCAATTTCAGTTTGATAATGAAACGAGCAAATAACCAAGCAAGTCAAGTAAATCTTTCTGTATTTCTCATTCAGTAAAGTCTAATAATGGCCGACCAGTGTGTCATGCTTTATACGGATAATCAATGGCAAGTAAGTACATGGCTTCATGTTTCAATGTGACAACATATTGTACTCATAAATATGTATTTAGTATTCATTAATAATAACTTCCCCCTTGCACTCTTCACAGCACTTGTCAGCCAGAGAATTAAGCACAGGCTACAACTTTACAAAAGTCAGTCAGGTTTGAAATGAAAGAAATGTCAAGAACAATCCGGGTAATCATTGCAGACTATTTGGCGCATATAAAATGGTTGTTTATCTATGGCTACAATTGGTAGCAAGTATAATGGAAAAGACACCTGCAAAAGTTTTTATGATAAGCATTTGTCTCTTAAGCAGCAAGTTTAGGTTCCAGCTGTTTAGAATCTTAGATATTTTATGATCATAAGGAATGGTTTATATTAGAAACAGAAATAATTCTGTGTAGAAATTCTGGTTTATTTAGTAAAAGTATTGTGATTTTTTTAGCAAACTTGCTTTGTTTTGCATTATTTAAGATGTTATCTAAGTTTTAATGACTATAAACTACTTGACTTACAGAAAATATATGTTCACCAATTTTTACTATTTCTACATTCATATATATTCAGGAATATATATTATAATTTACACAGGTACTACACTATGACACATCATATACAATATGCACCAGGCTTAAGAAGCTGAGTTAGAAGGTGTAAGAGGAAACATAAAAACAAAATAAGCGTGATGGTCACTGAAAATCAATGAAATAAAAGGAATGGATTTTAACGATAACCAGGTTGGTGTCTTGATGCTTCTTTTCAAATTGTTGTTTTCAGCATCAGGCATTAATTAAAAAAAAAAAAATTCATCACTTCTGTAATTCCTTATATAAAGAAACTCGCGTTTCAGTTTTATTAGACAGAGATATGCCTTTTATTGCACATATTAAATACAATTCTGGAGTTTCCCTAGTGATTACATCAAAAAGCAGTAAAGAACAAACAGTATCTGGACTAATGTGCAATCACTATTTTTCTTTATTCCAAATGATCTTTGATCTTTTGTGTAAATATAAATATTGGAATTAAATTTTCTTTTTTGTAAATTTTTAAACCTGCCTTTTGAACCAACACACCAAGTTTTTCAATTAGTGATTTATTATATTGGACTAATTATCATAAACTATATCATTTATAGTCAATGGACTATATTCCATACAGTCTTACTGTAATTCTCCATGTATAATACACCTTCATCCAAAAGGCACACCCCTAAAATTGTGCAGAAAGTGTGAGAAAATGCTTTTACTCATGCATAACATATACACCTTGTTTGGTAATCAAACCTTATAAATTGTACTTCTTCAATTTCATTACAGTCAGTGTTTCCTACTCTTATTTAAAAAATGGTTTTAAACATAGAATAATATTATTTTAATTTAGTTTTATGATAATTCTTATTTTATTTTACAGCAATCTTAAAAATATTATAAAAAAAATATGCATATTATAGATGGGGAATTACAGTAATTGGTATCTTTGTACATTTGTGATATTTCTTACTTTAGTCATAAGAATATTATCCTTCTGTGATATTTGCTTATTTGGCCAACACGCACACATCATCTTTCGTATGTCATACAGTAAATATATTGTTTTACTTTATTTCCTTACTTATTTCTATTTTACCACTCCCTCCAAGGACAATAATCTCACAATTAATATAAAGTTCTTTAACTAAAAGAACACAATTCAGCATTTTTGGCTTGTGTCTTAAAGGAGATTAATCCAAGTGTCACCTTTGAACTATACAGTAACCTGATTTTATCCAAAGGGGAGAAGTTAAAAAAAATCCCCACCTCCCAGCTAATGCCTGAAATCAGAGATAGTACCCGTCTCAATTTTACTTATAATATTAATTTAAAAATTAGGTACAATAAAAGATTAACAAGAATAAGTAATAATAAAATAGCACAATTATAACAATATACTGTAATAAAAGTTATGTGACTTATAAAAAATGTTATTAGAAAGTAATATAAAATAATTAAAAATAAATGATTAATAAAAAGTGTAGATAAATAAATATTATAATAGTCTAGGTTTGTCATTTACACTTTCTTTTTGAAGAAGTGTATTTAGAAGAAAGCCAGATGGTTGATAAAAATTAAATTTGATGTGTTACATTTGTTTGTTAAATTTTCTAAATATAGAATTGGTTCAAAGAAATGCTAAAAATAATTTAGTTAAAGCAGACTGTGATTTCCTTTTCAAATTTGAAAAATATATACAATTTGTATTTATTGTCCAATCAAAAGACTGGCATTCACGAATGTATATTTAAAAAGTTGAGATCCATTTGTGCCTCTTTTTTGACTGGTCAACAGATAATTTTAGAAGGTTTAATTTTTTGTTTTAGGAAAGAAAATTTTTTTAAAGAAGTCGTAATAATATTTGACCAGAAGGTAATGAGAATTTATGTATAGAAAATTAATGTAATAATTTTTACCAGAAGGTATGATGAAAATTTTTTTATTTAAGATGTAATAATATTTGACTTTTTCCTAATTGTAAAAAAAACCATTGCTAGATAGTGTAATAATTTTTGACTGGAAGGAAATTAAAAAATTTTTCCAAATAGAAGGTAACTGTTAATTTTTGACAAGAAGATAAAGAAAATTATGTCTGCAAGATGTAATATTATTTGACTGGAAGGTAATGAAAATTTTGGCTAGAAGACATAATAATATTTGACTGGAAGTGAATGAAAATTTTGGCTAGAAGGTGTAATAATTTTTGTCCAGAAGATAAAGAAAATTTTTACTAGAAGTTGTAATAATATTTGGCTAGAAGGTGTAATAATTTTTGACTAGAAAGGAAGGAAAATTTTGGCTAGAAAGCATAATAATATTTGACTGGAAGTGAATGAAAATTTTGGCTAGAAGGTGTAATAATTTTTGACCAGAAAGTAAGGAAAATTTTTGCTAGAAGACATAATAATATTTGACTGGAAGGGAATAAAAATTCTGGCTAGGTGTAATAATTTTTGACCAGAAGGTAAAGAAAATTTTAAAGAAGTCAAAAGACAAGGAGGCATGAAAATTTCAAACAGAAGGTACAAAAATAATGTTCCAGAAAGAAAACAAATTTTTTGGCATTCACCTGTGGACTGTTTCTTACAGAAAAAGCAAACAGAAAAAAATTGTTAGAAGTCCTATTGATGTAAGCAAATATTTCCAAAACACTTGTGTTTTTTTTTTTGTCTTTCAATTAGGTGGGGCCCACCTTTTTTAAAGAGTATTTTCAATGTTATTTAAAATTTTTGTATTACCTTCTCAAGTTTTTCAATTATTTGCAGATTGAATCTTTTTAAGAGCCTATAATTCCTTATTTTGATTTGTTATATGGCTTTTATTGTAAAGGTAAATTTTTTGTGCAAGTTTTTTTGTAAAAATTATATATTTTTTTTTTTTTATGTCTATGTAATAAATGTTTGTTTATTTCAAATTTGACATTTGAGTTTTTGGTCTTTGGTTTTGTATACATCTTTTTTTCTAAATGGGTTAAGAGAAGTGATGTTATCTCTTCTTCCGTTTCCTTCCAAGAAATAAATCCTTTTAGAGAGAGAGATAAAAGATTTGGCAAAGATTAACTTTCATGCCCACAATAAAATGGTGTGTCAAAAGGATAGCTTTTCCCTTGACACTGCTATTATTTTGTACTATCTTCACTCTTTAGCAATATTCATTGTTTTAAAAAATTTTTTTTAATAAAACCCAAACATATGAAAGTGAATTTATACATTTCCTTTGTTCTTTGAGAATTTACAACAAAATATTAAACACTATTTATTTATTAATTTGTTTATTTACAAAAATAATTTTATATTTACAACATTCTAAAACGCAAACCAACTAATACAATTCAATGTTTATCATTCACCAATTTATAAAGAAATAAATATGGAAATCATTTTTTGATTCATAAATTTATAAAAATTTATTAAATTATAAAAATATGTGAACTAACTATAATGAAATCTTTATTATTTACCATTTTATAAAGTTCAAATTGATTGGCAATTTACTAATGTTTTGCCAATCATTCCACAATTTACTAGCTTAGCCAATTGCATTAGTCAACGTAAAGGTGTTCACTCTTTATTTAAGATTTGTTCATCAGCCAGCATTTGGCTAACAATAAATAATCTATTGGCACATTTTCTAGGAATTTTTAGAAAAATTAGCAACAATTTCAAAAGATTTTCAAAATTGTTTTTCAAAAAGAGTAGGAAGTGTGATGGGTAACTTATAATTGCAGGAGTTTCAGGCTTTGAATTTCTATTGATTAAGAATCCTAGATCATGATTATAAAAAAAGAAAATGGAAAAATTAAAACAAGAAATAATCAGAGATATAAAATAATTTGAGAAGAAAATGTATAACGTCCAGAAAAATCATGCTTTTATTTAAAAATCGTTTTCATATTTATTTATCTATAAAATGGTAAATGACAAATATCGCATTGTCGTTGGTTCATGTATTTTAAAAACTTTGTAGGTTTTTATAATTTTTTGAATAAAAAAAATTTATTTTCAAATTTATTTTTTATAAATGTAGTGACACTGTCAAATTAATATGCCTAATTTGCATAAGTGCAAGAGAAAGCCTATATAACTTGTCACTGAGAATAATGTGGAACGAAGACAAGCTTAGCGACTGACTAGTGCTAAACTTCGACTTCACATCAATAAAATAAATAATAAATCTTTATAAAATGTTAAATAATAAATATCACATTTACTTGGTTTATATATTTTTATAATCTTGTAACTAAACATTGCTGAGGAAGTCTTGGTAGTTTAAGGTAATACTGGTATGAACAGATCTTTTTGAAACATCATTTTTTGCAGGCATGAAACTTAAACATTGCTGAAGATTCATTTTTACTGTAGATCTTATTAGGTACAATAAGTGATTAACAACAACAATTAATAATAAAACACTTATATATATACTGTAATAAGAGTAGGTACCTCCAAAACAAAGTGGCGTCCTGGATAAGACGATAAACTATATCCAACGGCAAGGCCTCTGATCAGGAGGTTTTGAGGAGTGTGGAACCACCTCTTAATTGCTGGTGTTCCCAGATCCACCCTGACCCGGGGTGGTAGCACCTGTTAGGGTCCCAGCTATGGGCAAATAGTTGACACCCAAACTGGGGTCAAAACACTATGAAAGTGTAAAAATAGGTTTTAATACATATCAGAAATACTTTGAAAAAAAAAACAAAAAACTTTTTACCAGTAATACATTTTTAGAAAAAAATATTACCAACTATATTTTATTTTGAAAGAAAATATTACCAGCAATAAAAAATTTGTCGGCATTAAATAACCCATTGAGGTGTTGATATGCCGTAAAACAAACCAAACCATCCAAACCAACCAACCAAAACAAAGTGACACCTAAAATTTATAATGCATTTTTAAAATGAAAAATCTTTCTTGAAGTTTTTATTTTAGTTTTAATTCTCAGCTAATAGATTAAATTTAGTATATCCAATAAGCAAAATATTTTATAGTATTTCAAAATGAATTTAAATTGATTGAAATTCAGTCAGTTATGTGCCATGCATGATACATGTTTAGGTGATCATGTATCTTTCGATACATGACAAGGCAAATTATTTCCTGCAGTAGGTTACCATTTCTTTCTGCGGTAGACCAGTTGCCATCCAAGCCTATAGAACCTGGTCTGCCCTACTATTTACACATAGCTGAGGGGAGAAGAAAAGGATTCATACCTTTCCCAAGGGTATTAGCACATAAGTGAATGTAATGGATTTGACTGAAATTTGAACTCGGCTCTCTGATTCCTCAACCCAAGCCACTATCCATTACTCCACCGTGCTTCCCTGATTGGAATTATTTTTTTTAAATTGCTAAATAGCTAAAATCAGCCATAATGACAAATCTGTCAACACAGCATAATTCTCTTTATTAAATATTCTTTCAAAAATAAAATATACTTTTCTGAAACTTTATTTGAGGAAGATTAACTGATTTAAATTTTAATTGATTTGAATTAAAACAAATATTACTTACTTCCAGTTTAAAATATTGGAGAAAAGTATTTTTTTAACACAGAGGTGGGTGTTTTTAGGTGTTGACACATTTATCAATAACCAGACAATTTCAAGATTTAGGTAAGGGTGAAATACTTGTAATAAAATTATATGATAAGTACATGAAGGTTTTTTATATAGTTTTTTAACTCCCCAGTAATCTTAAAAATTTTAAATATTTTAAACATTCTAATATTTTATTGAATTTTAGGTACTTTGACTTTATAGTCTTACTTACAAAGACACTTGTTGAGGAAATGTTAGAAAATTACCATTAAATTTTAAGTTTACTATAGTTACTGCTGTTATTTTCTGATAATGTCATGTATGTACATCCATATTTACATAAATAGGCATGTTTATACACATATAAAAAAAAAAATTAAATTCTTTTTAAAATACTGGTGGGTGGGTAGTGAATTGTAGTAAGTTTTATATTTATGATTAGTAAATATAGTTTTTATTTACCGTATTTGACAGCATATAAAGTGCACATTTTTTAACTAAAAAATCTTTTAAAATTCCTCTGCATCTTGTAAGCCATATCTAGGCTTACTAATTTTTTCTAATTACTAATTTTTTCTTGATTTGCCCTGCTGAAATTGGTATGCATATTATAGGTCGTCAAATACAGTAATAACAATATCATCAAGCCTCTACAAATTAATACAGAATTTTAAAAGATTTAAAACTTAATAAATTATTCTAATCAAATTTAAAAAAAATGTAAACAATTCTTGTAAAAGTCATTATTTATCGAAAAAAAACTTTCTTTTTTTTTTTTTTTTTACTATAGTTATGTAATGGAATAACCAGTCACCCCACCCCCCACCGAATGATTACACTATAGGTAGTAAGTACCTATAAAGTCAACTGTCTATGAGAGACTTGAGGATAGAGTGAGAGAGAGAAGACGCAAGTACATCCGACCTTCCAATTAGTGGCACTCACTACTAGATTGTCCTGTATGTATGACTGTACCATATTTCATATTGTACTGGCTGGGTACAATAAACCTTTCTTTTATTATCCAACTGGTGTTAAGTATTTATTCCCTTAGCACAGAATATAACATATAGAAATGCATTGACAATGAGGAAGAAAGGTATTGTTTTCAGTCACAAATAAATATGAGATTTAATTTGGAAATGCATTGCAAATCATTTAGAAAGGTATTGCTAGTGATCAGAAGTGAAATCAAGCAACACTGGTAGAATTACACCATTGTATGTACAGTGGAAGAATTTTTAAATAAACATTTACATTGCATTATTACACAATGCCTGTATATATTGAACATGAATGTACAGGCAAAGAAGAATATTTGCAACATATTTACTGAGCATAATTATTAAGCCTGAATAGTAAAATACAGTAAGCCACTAATTATATATTCATTAAATTATTCAATGACATAGTTAAAATGCAGAAAGTTTAAACAAACTATAAAAATTTATACTATTTACATTGTTTGGACTGTTGTCCCCATCTTTATTACCATATTCACAACATTTTGGTTGTTGTACACTCCAGCCTTCTTCAGGTGATATACACTTGAATTTCAAACTTGTTATGGTAATTTACCCATGTACACATGGACTCTTCCAGCTATAAATAGGAGCAGGTACTGCCTTTTAGAGGAGGGTAGTTTAGCAGTCAGCTCTGATAGTCAGACCGAACATTCTTGTTGTAACACACTTGTTTGTATTACTGTTTTTCTGTTAATATATTTGCTTAAATCAATTCTTCAATTCCACAACAGAACTGAACCTTTTATTTAGTCCATTTATTTTTAGTTCATTTAGGAACTCAAACACTCACCGCCTCGGTAGACTAAATAAAGGGTTCAGTTTGAAATTCAAACAAATATCACAGGTGAATACTTTTGATAAACTGTAAAGAATTTGTGTCCCAGTCTAATGAGCCTTTCTTAAGAGGTTTGTTTTTAATGTGTGCTCACCAAATATAGACTTATTCCAAATTTGGATAAACTAAAAACAACATCCCAGCTGAAAGCCAGGCTTGTGTATGTTAACTTTAAAGGAAGGCAAAATTTCTCAATTTAGAAAACTGACGCCGTACAGTCTTCCAGGCAATCACATTGTTTGCACAGTTCTATTTTTAATTTTTTTGAATCATTTTACAACATTTTAAAAAGTTGGAAAAAAGATTTTGGCTAAACAAAAAATAAAATACATATATGTCTGAAGATTGAGTGAAGTATGAAACTGACAGTTACCATGCTGTGTTAATTCCTATGTCCATTGATATTGAGCACTCTTCTTCTATAAATATAGCAATTGTTTATTTTATTTTAAACATTATTCGTCTTATTAACATATTCATTATGGCTTTGGATATTTGAATTCTTACATAATGTCGTCTTGGTTTTGTTAAAATTACCAATAGAAATTACTACATTATACTATATGTTATAATTTGTTAATATAAAATTTATTAAAATCTAATGATGTTTTAACACTCTAAAGAGTGATACCTTGTTTTTCTCCATAGTACCACCTGATACATTTGGGTGTCATTGTCATTTTTACCAAAAGACATCTTGAAAAACCAAGTAAAAATAGTTGTTGAATGGATGCACATTTTTGACAATGCACATGTTACAGGATACACATATGCATTGTGTGGCAGTAAATGTACTAAAAGAATTAAAACACCTTTCAAGAAAGTGCCTCATAAATATAAAGTTAGAAAAAAATTGTATCAAAATATTTTCTACTGTTACTCATAAATTTTACAATTTTTAAAAAATATATATTTAACAAAAAACAAGCTGGATGAATTAAGAATATTTTAAAATCTGATGATTGCAAAAAAAAGAAAAAAAGAAAAAAGGAAAAAGAAAAAGAAAAGAAAAAGAAAAAAGTAAAAAGAAAAAAGAAAAAAAAGAAAGAAAAAAAAGAAAGAAAAAAAAGAAAGAAAAAAAAGAAAGAAAAAAGAAGAAGAAGAAAGAACCATTTTTTTACCAAACAAGTAGTCTTATTATTATTACACTTAAATGTTATCAAAGAGAAAAGGAGGGGACACCCTTCAGAATCCAGGGAGTCATTAATCATATAAGTGACATTATGTAACAGACTTCCATTTGAGGACAAAATTGCAGGCTTTGGTTTAAAGTATCCGCCCACTGGACCATGAGACACAGTTTCTAGTGTTAATTGTACCAGTGCTTCACATACCAAAATCAGAATAAGATGGCCGGTTAAAAAGAGGCATTCTTTGAGAGATTGAAGTTCCTAAATATTTGTGATTAAGTTTTTATCAACATTTCTCTAAACTTCTGCCTAACTTGTATATTGTAAACACTGATTTTGAATCTCAAAGTAACATTTTGGTTGGCTTATTACTCAACAATCCACGAATTACAAAAATAAAAATTGTTATATAAAATGATCAAGAGTAATTATCATCAACTAAATCTTTAGTAGTATTATATGTTTTTCCATTTGAACTAGTATATTCATATTATTGTTCATGTTTCGATCAGTATACTCTCCAGGCTTTTTTAAGTGCCTGTTGTCTTGGGAACCATCTCTGAATTTTGTACTGAACACTTTATTGAATCTACAGGTGTATATTATTCTCATTCTGCTGTTCATGCTTAGGGGAGATAACTCATATCAATTAATCCTCTCTTGTCTATTTCTCTCTGTTTCATTTGTGCATTTTTTTCCATTCAAACAGAGTACATGATTATAGAGAAAAAAGAATGGTTACCAGCTCCTGTAGAATGAAACCAAGATAGAATAGAGAAAAACACCAGAGGATAAGATGACTGAAAGAATCAGTATGCATGTTAGGCTCTGATAACCTAATCAGTAGACCTAGCATATAGATGAACACCATCTGAGAGCTTATCACTAATATGGTTGAAGAACTGAAGGAAAAAGCAAATAAAGAAAAAAATGACTTAGTGTTGGCACAAAGACTTTGCACATGCATTGAGTGTAAAAAAAATCCAGAGGAAAAAAAAAAAAGATAGCTGTTCATAAAGCAAATATTTAAGAACATTACATTTTCGTAAATACAAGATTTTGCTTGTAACATGCAAGTTTCCAACCGTCGAAAAGTATATAAAAATCGCATTACTGATGGAGGTGGTGAATATATTTAGATCCTATGATCATCACATAGACAAGTGTGGGTTTTCTTGCAGTGGACGAATGGTAAGAGCACAAGAGATCAAGAAAAGAACAAGAAGAAGAGGAAAGAAGAAGAGATTTATTGTTGCCAAAGCGAACATTAAAGAACTGACAAGAAAGACAGGGAAATTGATTCTCTCACAAGTGAACCCAAACTATAATTAATAAAAAAAAGAACACTTCAAAAGTCTATCACATGAGTATAAATATTAGGTTTAAAGATCCAAAATGTAAGGCTCTGGATTCTCCAAGAGATTCATGGCTGAGTGAATTCAAACATTGGTTAAAACATAGATAACTATAGCAAATCTCTTGAAAAAATATTTCTTTACTGGTTTAAAGTTTTAGTTAGATGTATAAAACTAGCTGAAAACTCATTGTATATAAAGACAGGATTTTAAACCTATGCCTGTCAAATAACGAAATGGAGCTTTTATGCCCAATCAGAAATCAGGAATTTGAACTAAATATTTAGCGAATCATACATACCTTACTTGAAAATCATCACTAACACAAACTTTCTGATAACATTTATTCAAAATATCATAGATTTTGTAAAAGATTTTGAGTGCCCATGCTTTATTTAGAATGTAGAGTTATATATATATATGTGTGTGTGTGTGTGTATAAAATAGGAAATAGAATCCTGACAAAGTTTTGAAGAGATTTGACAAATGGAAAACTATTTCATTGTAACTGAATTTGATTACACGTTTCACCTTTCTAGGATTCATCAGATCCAAAAACAAAAGAAAGAAATATACATGTGTGTATGCTGAAATAATAGGCTATTAATATTTTTTTTCAATTAAGCTGGTGTTTCTCATGATGAAAGAAAAGAATGAAAATTAGTGACTTTTAAAATTTGAAAAGATAGAGAATAAATAATAATAATTCTGATGAATCCTAGAAAGGTGAAACATGTAATCAAATTTAGTTTCAATGAAACCATTTTCTATTTGTCTCTCTCTCTCTCTATATATATATATATATATATATATACACACACACACATATATATATATATATATATATATATATATATATATATATATATATATATATATAATATAATGCTTTTAGTAAGGTATTCTCTGATTTATTAGTGTTGTGATGTTTTTCTTAAAGGATAAGGAGAGAGACAACAAACATTTAAAGAAACCATTCACTCACTAAATTTTTGATCTGCAAGAAAAGGGTAGATAATTACATGATTAAAACAATCTCATTATTTTCACAAGGCAATTAAAGATATTTCACTTCAAACATGTTTAGTTCACCCGTGCCATGCAAGCAAATATTTAAAAAAAAAAAAGTTGTTCAGTTAATGAAAAGGAAGAAGGAATTTGCATGCATGTGAGGATGGATTTAATTATATTGACTTTTATTTTTTTAATTACACTAATGGAAATTTTAATTTAGTTTGGAATGGTGTTTGCCTTATTATTGAAACAAAAATTTGTAATTTCCATTGAAGTTATGGCACGTGTGGAACAATTAAGGATCATTAGTATGTTGAAATAAAAATAACTAATTAAAGGAAAAACAGAGAGAAAAGTAATTATTGTTTAATGATTAGAACATTGGGCTAAAAAATAAAAGGTGTACATTTTAATTTTCAATACTTATATTACATTGATTGATTTGTCTTTTATAGTTTATCAACTTTTTTAAGGTTATTTAAAGCCAAAACATATTTTGGGATTGTATGAATTTTTTTTGTTTGAGATAATAATGATTTTCTTATATAAGTCCTACTATTTAACCCATAGCTGGGAGGAAAAGTGGTAGATTCATACCTTTCACAACAGTATTTACATGTAAATGAATATAAAGAACCTGTCTGGAATTCAAACTCAAACCTCTAATTTTTAATTTTGAGCCATTATCCATTACATCATCTGCACATCTAAACTTAAAGCACCTGGTATTCCCAAGTGGTTACCCATCTAGGTACTGATCAGGCTCAATGTTGCTTAACTTTGGTGAACAGATGAGAATTGGTGCTTCAATGTGATACGGTTGTAAGCCTTTCAATAATTACATAATATAGCTTTGTATGACAGAAGGTCAAGAAAAATTGTTACATCAATCTTCTAAAATGAGAAGAGCTTGCCTAGAAAATTTGGCTATATTATATTTTGGCTATGATCTTTTTTTTGCTATTTCAGATTGAAGGAAAGAAAAAAATTGAAACTTAATCAAGGCATTAGCACCTATTTGGCTGCAAAGTTCTTCCCCTGACCCACTTCTTAAAATCTGACCAAATAGTAAAAGGATTTTTTTTTTTAATCCTGTCTTGTTTGGATCAAGAACCATTTAGTTGCCGCTCATATGTATCAAAGAATATTTTAATGATGTAAGATAGTTTTCATTTGGCGTAAATGCTATCATTGTTGAAAAGGCGGGTTTGGTACAATGCCTTTTCTCACTTTAAAAAGATTCCAGTACAGGCATTGTTTACCCCAGATCTTCCAGTGAAGATACTTTGAAGCTTATCCCAATGTGTAACTGCACCTGAAAAAAGGTGTTCAAACTGTTAATGATGGCTGTACAGCCATATCAAAGCAATCAACAAGAACTGAACCATCATCTTTGTATTTCAAACCAATGACCAACACAAACCACTGGCCAACACAAACCACTGGCCAACACAAACCATTATGAATCAACTGTCAAGTGCTTTTTGCAAGCAAGCTTGTTACTCCATAGAGATTAAAAGCCTTCCACTTGATAGTTCCAGTTCATACATATTAGATTCATGAGAGATATAATTATGCTTCAGTCGGGGCCCTTCTTATCTATTTCTGACACCAACAATACATGTGGGCTGATCCCAGCCCTTTTTCACTACACAAACATAATCAAAGTTAATGAGTGTGGGACCCTGGCTGGACTTTTAGGCTACATTCATGCCACAAACAGGTTTTACTGTAGAATGATGTGATATCAAGTGACAGTTATATTCAGAAGTGAGAAAATAGCCATCATATATATCAGGAATATCAAAAAGTTTTGACTCACTTTCAAAAATCTGACAAAATATCAGAATTTATTTTTGAATCTTTTCTTGGCTGAGCTGAGAACTTTTCAGCACCCCTATATGTTAGACCAGTACTAATTTTGAACTTGTTTATCTTATTATATACTGATCTACTTAGACTAGTGTCCTTATCTTGTATCCTGGAAGATAAGTAGAGTGAAAGAATCAGCACATATAATAAGCTCTAATAACTTCCTCAGCATGCCTAACATAAAAATTAATACTATATGGAAGCCTTTAAGAAAATAAAAAACATTCAGCTTTTGATGAATAAATTTCATAACCCTCTTATATTACCGTTCGTCATATACTCTACTTCAGTTGAAGAGACAAACAATATTAAGTTCAAGGCTCCAAACTTCCAGCAACAGATTATTTTATGGGGCACATGGCCTTGTAAATAAAGATATTGATTAAATGAATTGTTTCCTGGAGGTTGTGAGTTAGGAGAATTGGCAAGAGTGGTTGGGCGTACGCAAATTTTTCGTGAGATCAGCTCGGCATAAAAACACCACACGAGTGAGAAAAAGTGACGAGATGCTTGTGAATGTGGTACTGTGCATACGGAGAGACTGTGTCAGTTGGAAAAGTGATTACTTGTGTCAGTTTCACACAAAAACATCAGAGAGAAGAATTTGTAACAGCCCAAAGTGAGTATTGCTATTAATACAAGAAGGTGAAAATCATTCAAGAATGGGAGAATATGATATATAAATTTCTATATATGAGAACAATGATGGGTAATTGAATGACAAAATGGGAAAAATTCTAAGTAATACATTTTGTCCACTAAAAGACTTCATCAGACTGAAGTAATGTTCTGTTTTGATGAAATTATATATATATATATGTAAGGAAGGGGCAGTATAAAGACATATATGTCAGTTATAATTTTACGTACTGAGGGGAAATGCTGAAAATATAGGAACACTGAATTTTAAATTTTAAAATATTCTGGTGTCCAATATGTCGAGATGCACAGCTCAGCCAATCTTGTTTGGTTTGACAACAATTAAGTTTTTGTTAATGTTGTTTTTAAATATCCAACAATCGCAACAGAAGGTTTTTTTAAGGTGAAATTTGAGAACCTGGATGCAAACTTGCCACAGAAGACTCAGAAAACAGAGCACTTTCTATACATTTTTTTCTTAGTAAATTACTTTCTTCTTGAATTAAATCAGCATTTTTTAAAAATATAAATTATGGCCAGATTAATTGCAATGAACAACTAATGCATTGAAGAAAACTAACTTGTTGATCCTAGGTGAGGAGGAGTATTTCACTACTTTTATTATCAATGATTATATATATATATATATATATATATATATATATATATATTACAATATTAAGCTCTACTCTCTTTGTATTGAGCACCTTTTTAAAAAAATAAATTCCAAAGAATTGTGGATTTTTAATCTGATTATTCTTTCTCTTTATATATATATATATATAATACAGGTAATCAATCTGTTGGTATATAATCCAGGAGGATCCTAGTAATAATAATTATTAAAACTGATCCACAGAGAGCTTGATGTTTCTATTTTGACAGAGCATATAAATTTTTTTCAGCAAAAAACACAAAATTACCTAAACATGGAGATAATCTCTATGTGGAGGTAATTTTTTTTTTTTTTGCTGTAATATATATATATATATATATATATATATATATATATATTATAATATTAAGCTCTACTTTGTATTGAGCACTTTTTAAAAAATAAATGCCAAAGAAATGTGGAATTTTTAATCTGACTGTTCTTTCTCTTTATTTATATATATATATATATATATAGACCAACGCTATATAAATTTTTATACATCATGAACAGTTTTGAAGAAAAGATATATGACAATACGGAAAAGGATTTTGTGTGACATGTTTTGTCTCTTAGTACTTCATTGGACTGGGTTTGTTTACATTCATGCAACTACACATAAGCATTTACAAGACTAGGAATATTAAATTTAGAAAAAAATTTTTTTTATGTGTTTTGGGTCTACAATCTAGCCAATTTCATTTAAATTCTTTTTGTTTTTCCTCTTTATTATTAAATATCCCACAATGTGATAACAGAATATGTGCCAAGAATGTTGAAATGTTGTATGAAGCAGGACACACATTTTCTGTGGCTGAACAAGTGAGATTAAAAAACTTTCTAGACATTTTCATCTTAGTGAATTATTTTCTATTTTAATTAGAGTAGCATTTTTAGGTCAAAATTGTGGTCAGTTTTGTTACAGTGAGCAACTACTGCATTTAATGTGTTGTTTCTTAAAATGTCTCTTTTGTATTCATATAATCTTTTATTTAAACTTCTTGAAGTTTCTCCAATATATTATTTCTGGCAATCCTTGACAGTAATAGAGTAAATTCCTCCTTCAAGTTTTGGCTCAGTGTTTTGTTTTGTATTGATTAAGTTTTGTTTTAGATGTAGTTGTAACAATTTTTATGTTGAGTTTAGATAAATTCTTTTCAATTGTAGTTGTGTTAGAGTTAGTAGGTAGAACAATATATTTTTTGATTTGTTGCATTTGTCAGGAGGGGGCTGCTTTTCTACTTTAGAATATTTTATGAGCCTTTTATTTCATAATGAATATGAAATACTTAGGGAATTATATATATATATATATATATATATATATATTTTTTATTTATTTTTACAAGTTTAATATATTAACCTTTTAATCTATTTCCTCAACTGGCTAATAGTGTTTTTATTATGCTACTAACAACTAGAAATGATAACAAATTTTAAAAGAGGATCAACATTTTGATTTTGATCATTTTTACTCCCCAAGTACTTTCTGTCTCTTTCTGAGATCATCATCAGGGTTGCAACTGGTAAAACAAAAACAAGAGATGGAAAGTACTTGGTTTATAAAAGCAATTCTCACTGTTACAGTGCATTTCTTGCCTCGATTGTAATAAACGGAAAAATATTTGTGAATACGAAAGGATTATGATAAAATTTGATTGTAATAAACGGAAAAAATATTTGTGAATACAAAAGGATTATGATAAAAATAAGCAGACATAATGTTTGTAATTTATTCAATCAGACATGGCTAAAACAGAATTTGCTGTCTAAATACACAAATATATATATATATATATATATATATATATATATATATATATATATATACACAAGTATATAATTGGTATATACGGAATGAATTCCAATAACCAACAATTACTATTCTTAAAAGAGTGCTCAATACAAAGTAGAGCAGATATAATTATTATTTATAAAAAAAATTATAACATAAGTATGTTATAAAATCACTACAAAAATAGCCATTTTGTTTCAACACCCTTGGTGTCTTATCAAGTGATGATGTTGAAGATAAAATAAATGGTTTTAAAAGTTTCAGATTAATCAATGCGTTCTGTTATAATCATTTTAGAATTTTAAAATTTATCTGTTGATTAGAAAACTAGAAAGAATCAGTATAAAAATAAGTAGACACAATATGTCTATATTATTCAATGAAACATATATATATATATATATAGTAGGTGTTCATAGGTCTAATATTAGGAGGTGTGAACTTATATAATTATGTTTTGTTCTACCCACTAACTAAAAAAACATAGAAATAGTAATATAAAACTTATATAAGCTCACATCCTAAGTTCACACCTCTTAATATTAGGATATATAAGTTTGCAGTATTAGTATATGTTTGTAATTGATACACAGAGTTTACTAAATATTCTATGTTATTAAATAACACGAAAATCTTAACATTCTAGCACACCGATACCAATATTAGCATTAGTATTTAGCAATTGCTACATTAACACTAAAATGCAAATATGAAAACATGCTTTTTCGATGCTAACCAATTAAACATTTAATGTGGCATTTAGCCTCATTACATATATATATACACAAAAGATTTATACATGTCCCAAAAACAAATAAATGTCCATATTGTCCCAAAGGAACGAGGAGGTTAAACAGGATTAGTAAAAGTATCACCTATCAACTTCATTACATTTGGTCGTCTACAGATGAGTGAAAGACATTATTGATACGTTAGGCCGTTGAAAATTGACCAGTTTCCAAATGTGTGGACGCTCTGGTGGTCAGGAAGGAAAAGAGGTCAGTTCCTTCCAGAATTTAAAGTGACGACAAAAAAATTGCTGTAGTTCTAAAAACTAAAAAAAAAAACAACTCTCATGGGCTTCCGCAAAGAGAAAAAAACTGTGGTCTCCCTACAGCAGGCTCATGGAAAAAAAGCATTGATTTTACACAGTAAATAATTATTTTTCTACATAATCTCCAAGACTATATACAGTTCAAAATTTAACTACTAATTACATGTTAGGCTATAAACTTATTGAATCAAAATTTTACATTAATAAATATTTATATTAAAAATCAGTCTTTCTAAAAATTCACTCTTGTCTTGCTTCTTGAACCTTCTTGCAGTCACTGTTTTACAAGATATGAACCTGTTCAGAAACATCTTTGCTGTATACAACTGCTTTCTAAAATCAATGGTTAAAAATGGCTTTAACAGGTCTGTGGATCTTGGAGAAGACCACATTTCTTCAAAGATTGTGATGCTACAGAATCACAAACAAAGAATTGTACCAAATAACAAAAACCACATCCATTGAGAATTTTCAACAGTACCAACAACTAAAATGGATATCACTTGTAAATCAAAGAGAAAATAATAACATAAGATGATGACATTCCACACGACTTCAAATAAAAGGTTAGGAAGGAAACCACTATCAATACAATCAATGAAAAGAGCAACAACAGCTATTGAACTTGGAGAAATCTATTTTCTTGAAAAATTTTTTTAAGAGAAAGATTTTATAAATATAAACCACTGAGAGTAGTACAAACTGATTGGTCAATTAATGCCAAATATTTCCTTATAAGGAAATGGCTGATACTACCATTACCATCTGATGTTGGCCTTATTAGCTCAGTGTGGATCATTGATCTTCTCTATACATTATACATTGTATATTGATATACAAATCCATGTTTTACAAACACAAAAAGATGTGTGCAAAGATATGTGTATGTAATCAAACATAATAAAAGATCATGTTGCCATTTTTCTAACATGAATGAATGGAAAAAAAGACATAAGAGAAATGTTCATTTTATCTGGAAGGGAAGGAAGAAAAAAATATTTCTCATTTGTTATGAGCAGTTAATCCATAAAGATTAAGGATTATAATTACTGTCTAATCTCTCTGTTTATCTCAAATCACTGTTATAACAAAAGGTTTACTGACCTGAAAATATCTGTTTGTATGACAGTGGTATATATATATATATATATATATATATATATATATATTATTGTTTATGCGTTATTTTGATAATAAACAGTATTAACAACATTTACTGGCCTGAATTTTCGAGAAATCTCAAAGAAAATATGTGTTCTCTGACAGTAATCAAACCTGTAAAACAAGGGTACATACACAGAACTTGCTATATTCTTTTTGTGTTATACCATTTATTTACTAGATTTTTTTAGTTAGTTAGTATGTTTTGTTAGTTTCTGATAAATGTAACATTTTATTTTACCACCAAAATGTTACGTCAATATTAAAAAGTTATAGTTAAATTTAAACAAAAATATAATGCAGAATTATATACAATGAAAAAAATCTGAACAGGATATATTTATAATATGGTATTTGAATGAAGCTAACATACATTTATGGAGAACAATGGTTTAATGAACTAAAAAGACCGAATAAGAGCCAAAGCTATAGGTAGAGGAAGAAAAGCTCAATATTCAAATATGGAATAAAGTGTAGTTGAATTTGTGAAAGAAAGACGATCAAGTGGCTGTTCCATAAAACCTGAGGTGATAAGGAAGAAGGCAAAAGAATTTATGAAAACCATGTGTCCTGGAAACACAAATTATGAACTTGATATCATCTTTTCTTTGAAATTGGCCTTTTTATTATTTTTTCGCCAAATAAAAAATGTGGTTACTGATAAACATAAATTTATTGAGAAAAAAAAAATTACAACTATTGTTGTTGGATTTAAAATGAAAATTAAGATAATATCTTTCTTATTTTAAAACAACAAGTACATATTTATTATTATAAATCAATAATGAAAAAATATTTTTGTTTAAGCCTATTTATAATATGCACCCCAACTATAACCTGTAATTTACAGTAAAGAAATGTGTATTATTTTTGAGAAAGTATGGTATAATAAAAATATTATAATATTTTGCTCTACTTTGTATTGAGCACTTTTTTAAAAAGTAAATGTTACAAACTGTGGAGTTTTACTCCATCTGTTCTGTCGCTTATATATATATATATATATATATATATATAAAAAATATAGTTTTAAGGTATGCTATATTCATGGGTAAAATTAACAAACAACACTATAAAATATCTACAAATAACTGCATTTGGATCCACAATTATTTCTACTCAGTAAC
The DNA here is from genome assembly GCA_903632075.3 of Acanthosepion pharaonis. NCBI lineage: Eukaryota > Metazoa > Mollusca > Cephalopoda > Sepiida > Sepiidae > Acanthosepion > Acanthosepion pharaonis. The sequence continues at coordinate 9,141 of CAHIKZ030001531.1, read as the reverse complement.
TTCTAGAATAATTTGAAACATAACAAACAGACGTCCACCCAATAACGAAATTAGAATAATACAATTGACTTTTGTATTGCTATGCATTATTTTTGTTCATATATATATGAGCCAAAATACAATACACAAATATCTGAAAGATTACTTTCAAGCATGAAATAGACTGTTACCACTTTAGCATCTTGACTTCTAGTGTTCAAAGAGAAGATTTTTTTCATTGAATTGTTGGATGGCCACATTTCTATGCATGTAAGATGTTACATGTAAAGAATGCTAAAATGTGCAAAACAGTGATCAAACATTGCTGCATCCATTGATCAGTTTCTGGGTATATGTAGATATTCTCAAAAAAATCAATCATTGCAAAAAAAGAATATTGTCACTGAAAACTGAATTTTATTTTTGAAGAAGAGATAAATAAAAATGTAACCCCAAAATTTGACAACATGGATTTTGGGAATTCTTTCATGTAGAACATTATACAATATTCCCAAACATCTACTTAGAATCACAACAACATCATGCTCATCCTGTGAGAGTCTCCTGGTGAGGATCAAATAAACTGGAATTTCAAACTGTGATAAAATTCTTGACAGTAACGCTGTTTAAAAATGTACTTATTGTCATTGCTGTCACTGAAAAAAGTGCATAGTATTGTTAATTTATTTGCTGGAAGGACCATCGATACAGTTCACAATGGATAAAGAAACAACAACAAACTCGCATTCTTGGATGTACTAATGTACTGGATGTACTCAAACAGAGCATGAGTTCAAGACATCCGTATGCCACAAGCCAACATTCACCAGACAATACCTCAACTTCAATTTTTTATAACCCATATATATTTTAAAGAAAAATTATCGTCCGCTATTTACAACATTGAGCAAAAATTGTAAAATCCAGAGACATATTCACAAGAAATGGTCAGTATAAGCAGTACCCTACAATATAACAACTACCCTGGGTACATGGCAGAAACTCCGACAAACTGGGATAGAAGGGTACAAGAGAATAACAACACTCAGAAAACACCTTTGGTCTGTCTACCCGGTGAAGGGATTATCAGAGAAAATACAAAAGATCTGTGGTCCATATAACATCAGGACGACCTTCAAAAGTGCTTTGACACTTTACAGACGACTCTTTCACATAACACCCTGCATAGAGGAGAGCATGACTAAGAACTGTATGCATGCCATCCCGTGCAGCTCTGATATGAAATATAAGGGAGAAACAGGCTGCCCCCTTAAGGTAAAACTGCAAGAACATTGTAAAGCCATAACACAAGAGGAAATAGAAAAATCAGACATAGCTGAACATATATGGAGAGAAAAAGGAGATCACTGCTCCCTGTAGGATGAGGTTGAAATAATAGACACTGGAAAATATGAAAACTTAAGGAATCAGCACATATGCTAAGCCACAAAAATTTCCAAAGCTAGCCAAGCCAAGAAACAATAATAATAACAAAAATTGCAATATGAGCTCTGTTAAAAAAAGATTACTGATACATTAAGTTTATAAGTCCCCAAAATTCATACACTGATGTACCCAATGACACATGGCCCAATGAATAAGAGTGTTGGATCCAGTGACTTGACCCAAACACTTTTGATAATTGAGTTAAAGAGAGACAACTGGGACATCTTGAAGAGGCACGGCATGTGGAACTAGAACAATCTACTCTGGTGGACGAAATAAAGGGTTCATTTCAAAATTCCAAGACAGCCAGAGTGTACAATGCCGAAGTCATGAATATTACACTATCTCATCTCATAAATATAGACAGATATATATTTTAAAAAATGTGCAAAACCTCCTTTTAGAGTTAAAATCCTGGATTTCAGCTTGCTGCCACAGAATGAAGACACATGCAAACATCTCATCATGCAGTGTGTATCAAAAACTTCATAAAAAAAACACTAAAACAAATCCCCTCACGCTGCATTTCTAAGCAGCAGCAATTTGTTTTTCATTTTTAAGCCATTGTAACATATTATCAATTGGTTAAAACCATGTAAAACTATAGATTTTCTGAAAGGCAATGTAAATATAGAAAAGTTGAAATGAAATGTTTTAAAACATTGCAAGAAGTCATAAGCATGTGGTGAAAATGGGTGAAAATGAAATTTTTTATGAGGAAATTCAGAACCCCAAAAATCAATGTGCACCATTTGGGAAAACTTTTCAACCAATAATTACTTGAATTTCTACATTTGAACTGCATAAAAATATATATGGTTGGCAAATGCTGCTTACTGATTCTACTGTCTGTACCAATGGCTATTACACTTGTATGTATATATGAATATAGATATTCTTAATCTGCAGTCAAATAATAGGTTCTGGATAATCAATAATTTTGACAGTAAACACAGCAACAAAAACTTTGCCAATGTCTCCTAAAGCAAAACTGAAAAAAAAAAACAAAAAAAAAACAGTCACCAATCAGGTGCCTTGGCTGAAGCCAATCAAATTTACAGACCTAGCAACAAATAAAGGAAATTGAAATCAAGTTAACTACTCAGCTTCAAGCCAAGATTCAGCTTAAATATCTGCCATAATTAAAAAAAAATACAATAGTCTTTTTTTTTTGTCATGAGAATGAAGTTTTTTCTTACAAATATTAATCATGTAGTGTTAGTTCATTGAGAAAAATGACTTCTTGTATTTGAGAAATTAAACATAATGCTAAGGAAATAATTAATAAAAAAAAAACCCTTTATGGGGAAATAACTTTACAACATGATGACAAATATAAATCAATTTATGCTTATTAAATATTTTTAAATTTTTATATCCCTTCAGGATGTAAGCAGCCATGTTTTTTCATACATTATTTGTGCCCGTTACTTGCGATGACTTCTTGGAAAAATAGTGGAATGGTTTCCCATTGCCTTCTCCATGGCTTGAAATAGAGAATTTTCCTTCTCTTAGACTGGTTGTCAACCAAGGTTAGAGAGCCCAGTCTACACTATTTAACTCATAACTGGAGGGAGAAGAGATCATTTCATGCATTTCTCAAGAGCATTTGTGAAAAAGTGAATGTAGAAGACCTGCCCAGAATTTGAACCTGGTTTGCCAACTTCACTTTTGGTATTGATATCCATTACACCACCTGCACATCCTATGAAATATTTAACTTTCATGGTAACCAAAGAATTTTGACAATGAATTTAAGCTTTAATTCTAGCTATAAAATCTAGCTATAAAATCTTAATAATATAATGTTGGCCTTATTTCAAAAGTGTAATTTCAGGAAAAGAGCAATATTAAATGAACAAATTTAAGACTAAATATCTATTAAATTATGCACTTCTTTATCATTATGAGGATTTTCTCACATCCAACTTTAACCCTTATCCTATAGTTACAGACATTAGAAGCTTCCTGAATAAATGTACAAATATTGGAACTGAACTTTGTATCAATCATGGTAGTTCATCTGGTGCAATGAATCTCATTTGAATAAAATGGTTGACAGGGTTCATGTTTGTAGTTTGGAGAAGCAGTATGGGTAATCAACAATATGGTGGAAGCAGTATGGGTAATCAACAATATGGTGGAAGCAGTATGAGTAATCAACAATATGGTGGAAGTAGTATGGGTAATCAACAATATGGTGGAAGCACTATGGGTAATCAACAATATAGTGGAAGAACTATGGGTAATCAACAATATGGTGGAAGCAGTATGGGTAATCAACAATATGGTGGAAGAACTATGGGTAATCAACAATATGGTGGAAGTAGTATGGGTAATCAACAATATGGTGGAAGCACTATGGGTAATCAACAATATGGTGGAAGCAGTATGATGATTTGAGTAATGTTCTGCTTGATTTTCTCAGGTTATCACTGTTGCTATCCCATCAGATGACAAAGTGAAAGTTGGATAATTATGATAACCTTGTAAGTCAAAAAACAAAAACAAACTTTGACACTCATTATTGGTGAGCTTGAAACATTTCCAAGGAGCCTTACAAAGAGGTTGGAAGAATTGAAATCCTCTGAGGATGTGGACAATAATTGATTTCCACAACTTCCTATCTCTATCTGTCTATATTTCTGAGATGAGGTATTATGTACACTATTTACATTATTCGGACTATTGTCTTCATCTTTGTCGCCATATTTATTACAACGTTTCAGCCGTTGTACGCTTCGGCCTTCTTCAGGTGCTTGGAATGTTGAACTGAACCCCTTATTTTACTCACTGGGGTAGACTGTTCTAGTTCCATGTGCCATGTCTAATGGATGTCAGTTAACTGCTGTTAATTCCACTCTCAAAGTTCTCCACTGCCTTAACCAGGTATTGAACTCACACTCTTTGGGTCCTGTCACTGTATCTAAGTAACGCCTTTATCCACTGTGCCATGAAATAAAGTGATCGAAATAAAGGGTTCAGCTTGACATTCCAAGCACCTGAAGAAGGCTGGAGCATACAACAGTTGAAATGTTGTAATAAATATGGCGACAAAGATGAGGACAATAGTCCGAATAATGTAAATAGTGAACTTCCTAACTTTTGCTGATCTAAGTATGTCTTTGTGGTCCTTTTCTCGTCTTTCTCAATTATTTAAACTGTTTTTAATCTATTTCTTGCCTTAAATATGCCCTGTGGTTTTTAGATTCTCCAGGGCTTTTTCTTTCCTAAAACTTATTTTCCCCCAGCTCCTACTGCCTTCAATATGCCCCCAGTATTCGAGTAAAGAAAGTCAATTTCCCTGTTGGATGAAATGGCCACATTTTGCATATATTCTCTGTTGGGAAAAAACCCCCCAAAAAACCCAAAGCATCTGAAGCTCATTGTTAAAGAAATCAGCAGAATATGCAAGTTTTTGATCATTGATATAAATGGCTAAATTTGTGTGCCAGGCAAATATCTTTTGACTGCTTGTTGCTATTGATTGTTGTTGTGTAGGTGACAGTTTGGGGACTGTTGATTTTGACTGCTGGTGACTTTGAACAAATTTATCCAATTACAAACATATTCTCTGAGTGGTAAATTCTTCAAGCCGTCTTTCCTTATTATGATTGTCCAAATATTTCATCTGTTTCTATCTGATTGGGAGCAGCAATTTCTTTGTAGTTCTTGTTCTCCTGAAACTTCATTATTCATATGTTGTTCCCATGACATTCTCAGCATTCATTGGCAGAACAATTTCTCTTTCACTTCAAGTCATTTTTTCATCTGTTAGAGATTGTCCCAGATACTCTCTGCCATATAGGTGATTAGGTATTTCATAGCAGAACATTCATCAGTAGAACCACATGTGTGTTGCTTGAACTCTATTCTTTAACTGTGAGGAGATTGTCCAACATTTATTTGGATTATATAGTAGCTCAATGCTATTTTCCTTGTTTCTAAGGACATTTTCCTATATCTTAATATTTTACTTAATTTCTGGAAGGCATCTTTCACTATTCCTATACACTTTTTGATTTCTTTATCACATTTTCCATTGTCTCTTACTACACTATGTTGATATCCCAATATGTTGCTGGCAACTATACATTCTATTTTCTTATAGTAAATAGTTTGTCCTTTCTTCTTGCTTTCCTCTATTAGTGTAGTGAACAATTATGCAGACGTAAATGAGTCAGAGTGGCTTGCATCTGGTATAAAGGAAAATAATAACTCCCTTACCTCAATACGCGACACATGGCAGTGATATTTTGTTCCTTTGAAAATGGCACGAATCTCTTCCCTCATCCTTAGTTATTCCGGAAGTGTATGATTCTGAAACGTTGGCTTTTATAAAGCTTAGTGTGGTTCGACCAGTAACAATCCATGTGCTGATTGGTTGGACTGGAGGATGACATTTGACTGTGTGACTGAAGATGAAGCCAAGAACACTGATTGGTCAGCTGGCTGTGGTTTTGGCATAATAAAAAGGGCTGGAGCCATGAGAAAGGGGCGGTGATTTTTACGTTGGTGACATGTGTGTGAATTCATGAATGGTGTCTTGAGAAGGAGCATTCAGTGTTGTACGAGCAGCATCTGAGGGATAGAACCTCTCTTACCTACAGAAATTACTACAAACTTCATATTATAACAACTACCTTATCTAAAAGTTCTTTTAGTTTTCTTCCTGAGTCTGCTCTAAGCACAGTGTCATCTGCATACATTGTTGTTAAGATTATGTCTACTAATATTAAATCCTGTTAAGTCTTCTAGAGTGATTTGGATAATCTAACTTTCCCCTTTTTGTACTACTCTTTCTATTTTTGTATATTCACTAAACCTGTTCTGTATCTGCAGACAAGCTGTTTGTCTTCAGTCATGGTTATTGATTACTCTAATACCTTTCCTATGTAAATCAAGTTTTTGTTATATTTCAAGCAGCTCTTTATGTCATACCCTATATGCCCTTACACATGCCCTTGTGTAATCTATGTAACATAGGTATTTAACTTTATTTCTATTGGTCACTCTGATAGCTTTGTGTCATAAAGATTAGCTAGCATGAGGACTGGCTCAAATTTTATTTAATTTGGATTTGTTTTTTAAAATTAATTTTTCAAATGAAAGAACACCATTAAGATGCCTCATGTTGTTTGGGATCTTCCAAAACTAAAGCTAATTCTGTTATGGTGACCTATCTACCTTCCTATCTATCTTCTTCATAAATACTAACCCATGAGACTTCCTAAGTGAGGTAGTTGGGACACAGTGTAAACTGATAGTTCGGATGGACACTTCTATCTGCTGACTAATAACATTATTTATTTTGTATATATGTTCTGTTATTTTAATACAATTGTTCAACCAACCTTCTTATTTCCATGTTTTTTATTTCTATTTAAACACTGCAACAAATTCTTGGCTATTTTGTCAATCAAAAATGATCTTTGAAAGAAAATAGGTCTAGAAAGTGCCATGAAAAGATTTACAGATTTAAAGGCTAGAAAGAAATGTTTTAGGTAGGATAATGAATGTTTTCTTCCGTTTGTATTAAGTTGTAATAAACTCGTTATTTTACATTTTCAAGTTTTCTCCCGGTGAAAATTTAAAAAAATATACTTGTAAGAGTTACCAAAGTTCATCTTGCCTGGGGTGCCAGCAACCTTAGGGCCATCACTGGCTAGAATACTGAAGCATTTTGTCTGAACCATCAAGTCAAGGAAGAAAGTTGGGTATGAGGTCAGCACTTACACCCGATAAAAAAAATCCCTCTCTTTCCAGAAAAACTGAGAGGAGACAAACTCACCACTGGGAACGAGATGGTGATGAAAAGATTCAGGAAGGCATTTTTTCCAAAAAGAAAATTTCCGAAACCACAACAAAAAAATTTGACAACAAAAAATTATCTCCCTGTGGAATATAAGATCATGAAGGGAAAATGAGATTGAAGTGGACATTAGCATACAAAAGATGGTCATTAACACCACAAAATTAACTCTAACCTGGGACTCCCAATTTGAAGATGATGTTGGCCAAAAATATAATGTTCCCAGGCTCTTGGAGTCAACTGGTAAGAAAAGATATGACTATCAGTTTTTTTGTTGTGCTACATATCCCAGGTGCAGGGGAAGGTGTTAAAAAATGTATGCTTGTAAAATCCAAGAAACAAAGACAACATGAACTGAACTAGTAAATGTAAAAACCAATATTGATTTCAGAATCTTTCTTTTTTAAACCAGGCAGAAGCCATCATTTTTTATAAATTTACTTTGTTATTGCCAAGAACATATAAATCTTTAATTTTTGCCAGTGTACAAGAAAATTGTGTTGGAATGGATGCTTGACTTTAGGTTTTTATTTTGATGCTCTAAGGTCACTGATTGGCTGAAGGAAATGACTTAATCAAGTGTCTGATCTGACAATACATAGAGAATTTTCAGGCATACACAGTCATTGTTGACAAGTGACCTTTACGCCTATGCGAGACAAAAGTCTAGGAATCAACACTTGTAGAAACGAACAAACACATGTTGAACTTAAAGAACTTGAATGAAAGGCATAGAGAAAGAGAGAAAGTTATTTTTGAGAATAAAAATCAATGTGTTGGTCAAGAAAACATCAGGTGATATTGTGTTTAACCACTGAGAAGCAGCTAACAATTTATCTTTGGTTTATGGCCATATCATGTTGAAAGTTAAGCAACATCGAACCTGGACAGTACCTAGCTAGGTGACTGCTTGAGAATATCAGGTGCTATAAGCTTGGATGTGTGGGTGGTGTAATGGATAATGTCTTGGAATTACAAATTGGAGAGCCGAGTTTGAATCCCAGTCATGTTCGTTACACTCACTTTGGCAAGCATAAATTGAAAAGAGACATGATTGCCTACAAACACACATTGGGTCAGTACAGTAAGGCAATGGCCTATTCCTTTACATGAATTTGGGGGAAGGCCTCTATCAAACAAAGGAGCATCACAGGCTTAGAAGAAGAACAATTTATCACAGAAGACATTTTTAAATATAGAAAGAGATTGAAGACAACTCATTGATTATGATGAACACAGTAAAAAAAAAAAAGTTCTGTAGTGGTTGAAAAGATATCTCACAAGAAATTTCTTTATTCTGGGTCGCCTTAGCCTGGCAGAGAATCAGGGATTCAAAGATAATTCCTAGATGGTGAAATAGACACTAAAAACAATGATTGACTAAGAGTGGTTGACAAGATATCTCACTAATATTAGGTTGGTGCAAAAATAATGTCGTTTTCTCACATATATTACTTTTATATATGATTTCTGAATTAATTCATTGATATATATATATATATAGCCATGTTATATATCATTTTGAAGCGCGTTTTTCGCTCTATCGAATCATGTTATTCGTTACCATTCTCAATCTCTTCATTCATTTTTTTGCAGGCTTTTCGGCAGCATGGACAAAATTAAAATCTGCATGATTTTCTTGTTCCAGTTCAAACTAGGCTGAAAAGCTGCCGAGACAGCTCGTGATATCAATGATGCATTTGGCCCAGGAACCACTAACGAACGTGTGGCACAACAGTGGTTCAAGAAATTTCGCAATGGTGACGAGATCCTCGAAGATGAAGATGGTCGCAGCCGGCCGACTGCGGTTGATAATGAACATTTGAAAGCCTTAATTGAAGCCGATCCTCGCAAAACCACACGAGAAGTTGCTGTTGAACTCAGGTCGACCACTCAACAGTCGT
>CAHIKZ030001530.1:467500-480409 GCA_903632075.3 Acanthosepion pharaonis | reverse complement strand
TAACCATAGAAATTAAAACAAGAAAATACTAAGAATGAAAAAAGATGATACCCCACCAATTTTTTTTTTTTTTTACTTAGGAATAAAATTGAGTTACTTTCTCAAAGACCCGTAAATTGGTGTAGACAATGGACTTGCAGAAAGGCCATTGTGAGCTTTTGACAATTGATTAATGATGTTTGTAAAAGTGCTTGCCGAGAAAACATGAGATTCAGAAAAAACGTTGAGATATCAAGTGACAGGCCATATATTGATTATAAAAATTTTGGCATGAGAAGGTATTCCGAAATTATGGGGTAGAGAGAATCAATATTATTTATCTTCCCAAGATATCATTTTTTAAGTGCCAGCAAGTTGAGAGGCCATATGTTCATTGTAAAATTTCAGCATGAGAAAAATATTCCAATACGAGATAGCGATATGTTGATTATAAAATTTTGGCATGAAAAAAAATATCTCAGAAGATTTGCCAATTTGGAGATAAAGAAATTTATTATCTCAAAAAAGCCAAGGGTTCCAGTAAACGCTAACTTCATGAAGGGACCAGATGGCAAACTTTGACAATTGATTGATGGAGTTTGTAAAGAGTGCAGGTTAAGAAGACGCAGAGAGATTTTAAATGGCCATGTGAGATTCATTAAATAGAATTTTGTAAACAAAAATTCTGGGTTATAATTTTAATGAGGCCAGCTTAGCCATGCAAGCACGCCATTGGTCGAGTGGTAGCAATGGTGATAGGCAGAGGTAATTTGATGAGAAGGACGGGGAAGTTATTGAAAGGATTGGTACGAGGTATCAATGTGAGAAAGGGGGAGTTTAGGAAGATAGTTCTCCCAACCTCTCCTCACGGATGAAGGGATTCTTCAAAATGGAAGGTGATTAATTTTTCCAAAATGGTAAGTAATCAGTTTTCTTGACCTGACAACAAAGAGGTTTCTTGTTAGAAGTCGAGATTCACCAAAACCCCAGACTGCATCTAACACCACACGTTTTTGGTTGGTATCCATATAAAATGAATATCCTCAGGCTGTTCAGGGTAGTTCGCCAGTTAAAGCTTTTTGAAGTTGCAGGAACCAGTGTTGCCTTTGCAGAAGCTGATCGAGAGATTCTACAGCCACCAACGTTGCCTATCCTACCAATAGCAAATACTATACTGATGAGCACTTAAAAAAACTAAACCAGTTGACTTAGAGGACCAGAACTTGCCTAAGAAGTGTAAAAGTGTCACACTGCGTAGAAAAACGGGTTGAAAGAAAAACACACTCCTGTATATAACAGATGGATAAAAAAGTTAATTTGTTACTGTTAACATAATTGAACCTTTTGGGTTTTTATTTGCTTTTTTTCTTTACGCTTTATGCGATATCACCTCTAGTCTAACTCATCTTACACTATGGCCTGACACCTGATTGATCTCATCAACCTAGGATCAAAATTACAACATGGGTAGGTTAGACTTGAGATCAAAGCAGTTACTTCAGTAACCAGATGTTGCAGTGAGCTGGGAATGATGGAGCTGGTGTCAAACTGGTTGCAGTTTGGTGAAAAGCAGTTAGCATCAACCGACCATCCCACTTGGTACCCTGACCAAAGGATTCCGCCAGGTAGTGACGACCACCAATCAACCAGGACACAGACTGGTGGCAGTGACTATGTCAACCCCAAAAATGCCAGACAGAGAAATATTACAGTTTCGTGTCATGACTGGGAGTTGACCATGGGCCGACAGCTCAGTGTCACAACAGATTATGATCAGGTGAGATAAAAAGAAAATCTTCAACCAAGTGGGAGTTCTATGGTTTCAGTAGATTCAAAATTTTGTGTTTTTATCTACTGAAAAACATAAATTCAAAACTTTGCAGCAGGTCATAGTCTGTCAACAAAATTAACAGCTTGTCTATACAAATCTATGGTAAGTTACTTTTCCCTCAAAGAGATAAGTGAAGTCTTCCTGATCAAAAGACTTCACTAATAAATGAAAACTACATGCCAGCTTCAATATAGTTATATTTTCTTTTATCATGTAAACTGTTAGTAATGATATTTTCTAAAAGAAGTGTGAACTTTGTCTGCAGCAAGCACATGTCCATTCCTGTGAAATATTAAGATTTCTTACTATGAAAGAAAGTTCTGCAAAAACCAACTACCACATTCATATAAAAAATTTTTCTAAATTAATTTTGGTAGTAAATTTTACCATAATTATAGTGAGTTATTTACTATATTAATTGTGACTATAATTAATCATCAATGTCACTATATAACTTATTTCTATCAGCATTAAACAAATATGCTATTTTTTTTAAGAGACAACCATCTTTAGCTAGGAAAGTTTTTCATTTTTTTAAATTTATGATAGAAAAGAAAAAATATGCAAAGATTATTTTTTTGTCAAATCCAAAACTTTCTAAAGAAATGAATCTTATTTTTTTTAGTTTTGAATTCCATAGCCTATGCCAGCTTCTGATTACATATAAACATATAATGGTAGATAAATGGTGTATAAAAAAAAGTAGGCAAATTCAGTGATAAATGTTTCTATGTACACAGATAAAAAAATATTAAACTTTCTGCAATAATACTAATACATTTTTTAATACGAAAGATCATTTGAACAAAAATTCATTTGGCATAAAAATGTCATATTATAACGCACAATTATATATGAAACACAAATAGATCATGATCTTTTGATATTAATGGAGAAACCATTGTTCATCTTGGTCAATTATAATTATTGTCTTCAATAATTATTGAAACAAGGAGCAAAAATTAAAATCAAACAAAAATGCTTCTTTCATACTCCTCAACAATCTTTTGAACAAGTGTAGAGGTTTATCTTTATTCCTTGTTTAGGAAAAAAAAATTCTTCAAGATTCATCCTCAAACTTATTTAATCCAACATAATCAAAAAATATTTGAAGCATAGACAAAGATTTTTTTTTCTTTTCAGGTTAGAATGATAAGAAGCATGAGTGTATATAATTAAAAGTAACAAGAGATAGTAAGTATAGGAAATTATGCAATTTCCCCATCAATGGAAGGTTTAAGAAAAGTCGGATCAACTTTGGTGCAAATCTTAAATATAAAATAAAATTGCCTACGAAATTTTTTAAAAAAATAAAAAATAAATAAAACAGTCAACAAATAATTTTTTAACCAATCGGGTGGACAAAAAAAAAAAATTTTGTAAGAAATTTCTGAGCTAACACACATGTGCATGAGCCCATCAGAACACTATACAAACGAGAATATTTTCAAACTACCTTAGAACAGTTCACTTGCTTGGCAAGATGAATACAACTGTGTCTCACAGCAGCCTGCTCCTTTGACCACAGAATGAACAGTATCAAATTATGATTCTCAACTTGGTGATAATGCTTTTTAATACCAAGTAGCCCTGAAATCTTAATCATTCACTAAAGCTCACAGAGACTTAAAAAGACACAAATGATTCAATTTTTTTGTTTTCAAATTTTTCCATAAGTTCTTGTGTTGTAAAAAGAAAAGGAAATAAAAACTTTTTATTTTGTAGCACTCACGTTAATCATTTCATTCTATTAACATCTCAGTTAAAGAGTTCCAGCTTATTATGAAGTTGTAGATAATGCTGGGTGAGTACCATCTAACCATCATTAACAACTGAACCAGACATTTGGCTTTTATAATTTAATAGTAATTTAGTAGTTTTAATTGTAAAAATACTTGGCAATGAATACAAAAAAATATCTGCTAATACAACCTGATTACCTCCTCCTCTGTCTTATGATTTGTATAAGTCATACCTTGTCTTAGTCAAAATGGCAAGACTCTTTCTGTTATATTCAATATTGAACATAATTATGGACAAATACCTTTAACCAGAACATCTTTCTTTGGACTCTGCACACCCATCTTCTACTGACGCCTGGTAATATTTCCTGCTAACAATTATTCAAAGGATTCTTGCTTGCACTGAAAAAAAGTTCATCCACTCCTATTACTGATGCAGATAGATTTAACCTGCTAATAAACCATGTTTCTATATTTGTATATATTAATATTTCTCACTGCAAAACTTACCAGAGTGCCATGGACATTTTTAATAGAATTTTTGGGAAGAGATGAAACATAATAATGTATTAGCAACTAACCACCAATCTCCTGAAGAGGGGTAGGAACATTATTTTCAGCACTTAAAAATCTTTTAAGGTGAGATGGTGACTTTCCAACAAAAAACAGAAGACATCAGGCAAAGGAAGAATTTGTCAGAAACCCTTTACAAATGGATTAGAATCAAACTATATTCATGAAAGATTGCTGGAAAATAAAATAACTAGATTTAGTACTGCTCACAAGCAGGCACTTAGCTTGAGATGGCATGTTACAGAGGCTGCACTAAGTACTCACACTTCTTTGGTTGTTTTCAAATGACTTAAACAGGAAAAAAAAAATAGGTCTCCTATAACAGACTTCCTTATTTCTGCCCTGGTGCTAGTTCACAAATCTTCTCTATTATGGAAGACACTGCATACATTGCTAGTGCTGCAGCCAGACGAAAAATGTTATTTTGTGGTCACAAACTACACCCCAGGTCGAGTTGCCCAGCCAAGAAAACTAAATGCCACAAATTTTTTGAAGGCACATTTCCATAAGGTTTATTGATCAAACTTTTTCACCTGATTTGAATGTTCATCTATTGTAATTAGTTTACAACTGCAAACCCTAAATGTCTTTCAAAGGCTATATTAATGGTAAAAATAAACAGGGTAGAAATGAATGCTTAACTCAACACAGGAAGCTCAAAAAAATTTATTAGTGCTGATATTCTTTATTGACAAAGACAAAAGCAATGGGATGTTAGAGAATGAATATTTCAGATTTTTGTTACAAGTAAATAAATTAGACAAAGAATTTAGAACTAAGAATTATAGTAAAAATTTGATATTTCCCAAATAAATGCTGCAGCTTTTTTTTTTTTTTTAAGGAAAAGTTGAGTGAAAATTTGAATATAGACTTACGTCCATCAGGTGTTTTTAATTGTATTTTCCCCCCGTTAGAATTTAGTCAACTTGATTGGCGTGCTGCTTTGACATAAATTTGCCAGGAGCTCCATATGATCATAAAACAAGAATAAAACAATGAATTAAATAAGAAATCCAACTTGAACACATCAAAAGTGTAAAAAGTTGTGAACAAGCCTTTTTTCAATTCCTAAAATATTTAAAAAAAAAAAATGAATAAAAAAAAAGTATTAATTTTGAGGTACGTCAATATTGTTAAGAACTCAAAAATAAGTAACCATGAACTTCACAAATATTCAAGTGTCAGTTGAATCTGACACAACATTTTAAGTCCACATTAAATATAATTACTAGAGAGAATAATAAAGAATTCATAAAATAATAAAATATCAATTTCTAAAAAATTAATGAGTCATTGTCAGATGGGGATAAATAATATAGAAAAAATTTAAAAGAATCTTAATTAAAAGCAAGATGGAAAGATAGTTTTGTTTGTAAAATAAGAATTTAAATAAATTTCAGTAAAATATAACAAATCTCAAATTTTTAATACAATCAAAGACTATGTCTTCAATAAGACTGTTATTTTGTCTTTTAAGATTAATTAATTTTCACACTGGAGACTTAAGTAAAGGATGATCATAAAGAAAAAAAAAGTACCTAGATAAGAAGAGAGAAACACGTATGTGTCTGGAAACTGAATATGTTTTTCATAATGGACACCAAGTCTTCCCCATTGTCACCTTGAAAAGCTGTAGAATACCTAAAATCTTCCCTTTTGAAAACTGACTTTCACCTGTGGGTTCTTTTCCTGGAACAATTAATTTCTAGATTCCGTGGAGGTGTTGGTACTATTTAAATAAATTAAGATCTTTTTTCCTTTTTTTTTTAAAAAAAAATAAATGCAAAAATAACGGCTCATTTTCCATAAAAAAAAAAACCTTGAAATGAAAAGTTAAAACTGAAAATTTTACTAAAATTAGTAAAAAAAAGTTAAAAAAAAAAAAAATAAAAATAAAATAAATTTTGCTTATATTTTTGTTTTAAATTTCATTTTAATACAAATCAAATAAAGAAACAGGCTGGATTATGCAGCAACAAGAAAAATTTGAATCAATGCTTAAATTCTACAGACAATGTTACAGATTTATCTGGGTGAATATGACAAAACTTACAAGTCAATTTTATGAACATAAGTGATTTTTTTTTTTTTTTTAAATCACAGATGAGCAACAGGACTAAAGCACGATGTCTTAGCCACAAGTTGAATTTAAATTCAGGGCAAATTTTTCTGACATCTGTTAAAAATATTTAATGTATATCTGTATATTGGCCGGAAGTCAAATTACAGCAAAAATGATTATACACATGAATAAATATAAACAATTGGATTTTATATGCTTTTGAAGCCAAATTCAACAAAAAGCACATCTACTTAATGATATTCATATAAGAGCCAAAAAGCCATAACTCTTCAATGATGAAAAAGCTTAAGAGAATCTATTCAAGGAAGATAGGTTAATTGGTGATTAAAGTCCTAGCAAAGGGATAGAATGAGTGAGATTTTATTTTTTTTATAACATAGATATAAATGATAGACACATGATCTGACCACAGTATGCAAAGGTAACTATTGACTTCCAACATGGTCATTACTGAATTATTTCAATTTTAACACTAGATTTGTGATTCACACTTAGGCAACCAAATCTTTAGAGTGAATTCAATTTAAAATGATCTGACATCTAAAACTCATTCTGGACCCATGTCCCATGATTAATGTTAGATTATTATTATTGCTAGTCTTAGATTTTTCAAATTTGATTTAGAAAAAGAAAAAACCTATCCACTCCTTACTAGCACTTAAAAAAAAAAAAAAAAAACAATATAAACACACACACTAGAAACCAAGTTACAACATTCAAATAGCATTAAAAGTTCATACACAGCTCCACTAACAAATTCACAGAGCTACAAACAACATTTCTTGAAATTTATCCTTTATGATGAAAGGGATGGGGAAAGAAATCAAGGTTAATGCATTTTTTTCATTTTTTTTTTTTACTTTCAAACAGTGATATACAAGTCAACACCAGAAAATGTTATTTGTAAAAAATATAAAAACAGCAAATAAATAAAATTAAAAAAAAAAAAAAAGAAAAGAAAAAAAAAAAACAGTCTCTATACAAAGTTTCCATACTTTCATTAAATATTATTTAAATTTGATTTAATTATTTTTTTAAATAATTTCTATCAATCATTTTTTCCAGGTAACTTAATACTCAAACAAAAACAAACATGGAGATAACTCAAATATTTCCTTGATTCATTCATGTCCCTACAATTGAATAGGAACAAACAAGGTGTATGAAACTTTCTTTTTTTTTTTGAGAAACCAAATACATTTTTTGTAAAAATTAAATTCCAGATGCTTTTGAATTTGCAATGATTGCAATAATTGGCAGACATTGTTCAACTGCATCAATCAGAGTATTTGGGTTATTTTGTTTATAGTAGGAATCAAAAGAATGAGGTCAAAAATTTTGTGCTTCAAATACTGCATATTAAGAGTCTTACAGCATTTAAGGTGCATAATCTCTGTATTTATCTTTAAAAATCAAATAGCACAAGCAAACCAGCAGAGAATTTTTATTTCTTTATTTTTTTCTTTTATTTCACTCATCCCCCTGTTATAAAAAAAAGAAAAATTTTTTTTTTTAATTTTAAGTTTTGTTGAAGAAATTTCAAATACTCCCCCCCACTTCAAAACTATATTTGAATAATTTCCATAAAAATCTGTTCACAGAAAATATATACATATCATTTCACTCAGACATAAAAATTAAATATTTTTTAAAAGAATCAATTGTTTTTACATCTCTAAAAACAAACCAAACCAGAGGAAGAAATAATTGTTTTCTTCCCTAAAACTTTCTAACTAAAAGTATTTTAGCTTTTATTCTTTTCATAAATTTTTACTTAAATTCTGTCAATTGAGAATATTTAAAAATGGAGAAATAATATTTTTTTTTCAAAAGGCAGATAAGCAAAAAAAAAAAAATTAAAATTTTGAAAGTTTCGATAATTCAGTAATTTGGCATTTAGATGATTCTATCTCAAATAGTCCCGATAATAAAAAAAAAAACAAATTCTGACATTGGGCACACAAGCTTCACATTATCCCGTAGGCTGATTTATTATTATCAAAAAACTCATTGCAATTCATGTACATATCGGTCATCACATCAGAAGCCAGTAAAATGCAACTATTAACATCCGGCAAACATTGATAGTAAAAGAAATAGTATATAAACACACACTTTAAAGGAAACCTCAAAATATTCGAAACTTTTGACGATATAATGGAAAAAAAATCCTCAATAAATAACATCAGATAACTTTTTGTTTATTTAAAATGCTTATAAAAATATCAAAAAATGTAAACACTGCTAACAAAAACCGTAAATCCTGGGAACCGAAAATTAATAACGTGATTTAAAATTAAAAAATTTCAGGAAGCAATATAATTGAATAATTAACTGATTGATTGATGGAATCGTTTTTTAATACTTATCAATCCATTGCATGTTATTTAAAACCAGGTGATGTAGTACCGTATATACTTGTGTATAAATCGACTTCATGTATTGACTTCATGTATTGGCTCCAAATCTTTGGCATGAATATTAAAAAAGTTAATTTTTTTTAAAGTTATCCACACCTAATGCAAAATGCAGCGAAAATGCATGATTCTTAATTGATTGATTCGTTTGGCTGCGGCTTAAAAAAACTTTTGGAAGATATTTAAAGCAACAGTTCATATTTTCAGATTTAAAGAATTTTTTTTTAAAATAATAAAGGTTTATGAGGCATAGACAAATCTGTCGTGTGGTTGGTTTCCGTGTTGTTGTATTAAGGAAAAAAAATTTATTTAATTCCTGCTAGAAGGTCTAATTACAGAAACATTGCTGGACTCAATTTAAGTCGAACTAAAGATGAAAAAAAGAAAAATAAGACCGATATAGGCTCCTGAAAAATTATTCTCAGTTGAGCTCTCTTTTAGTATTTGTGGGTTTGTAAACAGTGACTATAATGGCTGATATAAAGCGAGACTCTTCGGCAAAAGCAATTGAGTCCTGTCGGTCACTGTGTAAATATCTAAAAATAAATACGCTAAAAATTCACCTTAATCCCGACAATAAAATAATTTCCGACTGACTCCAATTCATTCAAATTTCGATCCTAGCTAGAGGCAACCGGACGTCTAGCCCCCACTGAAGAATATGAAACAGCGAAATAGTTGAACTATGGATTTTATCATTATATATATATATATATATATATATATATATATATATATATATATATATAAAATTTGAATTGTACAATGGTCATAGACAATGACATTTGTGTTTTTGTTCAAAAATTTATTGTTTGTTCATTGGTGAATGTTCGACGTATGGGAAGACGCGGAAATTCTAAGAAGCTTACATCGTAGAACAGAAATGAAGAAATGAGAACGAGACGAGTGGCGACCAGTATTTATAGTATAAGGAGAGTGACCCCTAATGTGGCAATTAATTAAAATAAATAGGGGTGTCTTTATAAACAAAATAAGGAGACAAGGTTGTGTAATTGATAGCGGTTCAATTGGGAAATCGGTGACATCTAAAATCTCTCAATATACAAATACATTTATTGAATTAACGTTACCATCCTATATTTTTTCTCTTATCTAGATCTCATTCATTTTAATATCTTTTATTCATAAACAAAAAAATACGAAAACAAACAAAAAACAAAACTCGTTGAAAATTTAGTTGATTAAATTTATTTTTACTAATGTTTTTAACTAAATTTAACTTCATTTTCACTGCTCATTTGGTAAAACAAAATTAAATTCCAAACATCCTAATTCTTTGTTAGCAAAAAAAAAGTATTTCACGAGAAGATAAGTAAAATTTTTGTTTATGTTCTTTGGGCGTATACAATCGCCGATCCTGCATAGGATATTCATCGTAAATGTCAACAACAGATATGAATAAAATGTTTTATTATATCTCATAATCACCTGCTTTAAAGTAACTTCTATGAAATTTGTACGGATGTTTGCTAATCGGATAGTTGTACAACTCTATGCAATTTTAAAACATATTTTTTTTATTATTAATACATCAGCCTACGTCACCAACTAGTTAATCAAGCCTGAATAAATTCATTTCGGAAAAGAAATTTAAAAAGTTTCATTAAATATTTTAATATACTTTTATCCAGCACCGAACAAAATATTAACTGCCGTATAGAGAATAATATCCCATTTTTTTTTAAGACAGTCTTGTTGTAAAATCGTGTCATCTCGACTGACCTTTAACAAACAATATCATTCAGTGAAACGTAGTAATCTTATTTTGATTCTTTTTCACTCATTTTTTTTCTTCTCCACCTCAAAGGTGTTGGAGATAAAATCACGTAATCCAGTCTAAAAGGCCAGTTTATTTTTGTCTAACGAGAATGAAGTCTTTTTTGCCACATGTATGGGTTGGAAATATTTGATCATTCTGGACTTTAGTCATCGATTTTAAAATCTTCCTGAAAGAGATATATTTAAGCCCGAAGAGAAAAACGACTTTCTTTCTTCGCTTCAAGCTGTCAAGAAAGCAAAAAACTGACAAAATATATAGAAAATAAATTTTGCAAAAATGCGAATAAATTAGATTTTTTTTTATGGCTTTTACGATTGGAAAACAATTTGTCCTAGAAAAAGTATTCATGGATAAAAATAAAACCATTTATTAGTTTTTAAAGCTCTAAACTTTATTGTTTGGCATTTTAAATATAAGTCTTTAAATAGATATTGAATTTTGATTCGATTTTTTTTTTGGATTTTTTATTAAATAGCATAATTGAATAAAAAAACAACTTCACAAATCTGACTGCGAAAGGAAGAATTTCGTTTTAATTTAGACAACTTTAAATATCTTCTGTTGCTGGCGTTTTTCCGACGTGAAAATTTTTTTCTTTAAAGCTAACCGTTTCCTTTCTACAAACGAAACTCTAAAATAGCTATTTTTTTTGATTATTGAAATGAATTTTAACGACATATATTTTTATGACATTGCGTAAAACATTTTTTTTTTTTTATCATTCAGTTAAATAACATTTTCGAAAATCTTTGTTTATTTTTTTATGGGGTAAAAAAATGTCTGAAATAAATTTTATAGATAGCTAAAAAAAAAATAGTGCAATATATACGTACGCATTTTTTCATATATTTATTGACAAATAATCTCTAACGCTAATATAAAAAACGAAAGTTAAAATTTAAAAATAAAAATAATATATATATATATATATATATATATATATATATATATATATATATATATATCATCAGATCTACAAATTCAAAAAATTTCAACTCCGTCATAATATTTAAAAAAAATTTTTGTTTTTTTATACCCTATATATTTTTTTTAATTTTTTATAAATTCGTAGGTCTAATTTGAATTTGATCCTGATTATGATTCAATGTAATAAATTATAACCATGGATATTAGTCTTTATAAGCCATTTATATTATATTCTTACTATGTCTTGGACATTGATTTCTACCTGTATTCTATATTCTTTGGAATTTATATATATATATATATATATATATATATATATATATATATATATATATATATATAAATATATATATATATATATATATATATATATATATATATTTTATATATAAATATATATATATATATATAAACTCCTTAAAAATATATATATATATATATATATATATATATATATATATATTGACCATTTAATATATATATATATATATATATATATATATACATGATCCCTATTTATGAAAACAGATATATATATACACACACACACACACAAATATATATATATATATATATATATATATATATATATATATATATATATATATTAATGAATTCAGTAATAAAAACAGTTGAAAATTGTTCAAAATCTGTATTGGAACCAGACCGATGTCACATCAACTGATATTTCTACTCAAGAACTTGTTTTTTTGATTAAAGAATCCCTTTGTCCTTTCTACAAAACATGTTCATGGCAAATGTTGAACAAGCTAATTTCCCTGTGCATCGACTTGGATGAATTTAAGCGTGCTACGAGGTTGGCATCTTTTCTACCATCCTTTTTTTGTCGTCACAGTTAAATATAACCGCCTATTCTACACCTAAAAAGTTTTCTCGCACTTCCTGACAGTGGAACTCCCTTCCTCTTACTTGCTTCTCTGATAACTATAATCTTTGAAAATTTAAAGGACATATCAATTTGAGCATCTTCTGATGCCTTGATCCCAGTCCTAAGAATTATCCTTTCTTCATTTAATAATTCAACACGCAAAGGAAGGTAAGAGATAACCCCGTAAGATTTCACCCTCTGTAACCCCTATATTTATATATTATACTCCATATATATGTTTGTGACACAGAAAGGATTATATATATATATATATAATAAAAAGGCTTAAACACTAATATTCCATGGTCATAATTTATTCCATTGGAATCGTAAATACGATCCAATTCATCAGACCTACAAATTCAAAAAGAAAAGAAAAAAACAACCCAGAAATAAAAATAAAATTTAGAGAGAGTGTAAGTATGAGAGTGTATGGGACAAATGTTAGAGCTAAAGAGAGGGGTAACAGACGAGAGAAGAAGGGGGAGATTAAAATTAACAGAGAGAAGTTTTAGAGAGGTGAGTTGAAGAGGTTTAAGTGAGAGAAATATGAATGTTGTCGGATGTCTAATACATTAAAGATGTAATTAAAGGATACATTTTGTGGTGACATACACACACAATAGACGATCTAATGTTAAAGATCAGAATAAAGAGGGAAGGAGAG